>JAAAKL020005536.1:0-19160 GCA_010016065.2 Carybdea cf. marsupialis auct. non (Linnaeus, 1758)
CGGCGGTGATGCCCAGCGCCCACGGCCCGGCGAGCGGATTGCGGAAAAGCGTTTGCAAGGTCAGACCGCCGAGGGCAAGCGCGGTACCGGCAAGGCAGGCGGTGACCGCCCGCGGCAGCCTCAGATCGAGCACGATGACGCGCCACATCGCCTCACTCGGCTCACCGCCGAGCAGAATGGCGACGATTTCAGCCAACGGGATGTGCACGGTGCCAAGCGCCAGCTCGGCGGCGAACAAGACGGCAAATAGGACGGTGAGCACCGGGAACACCAAGGCGATCCGCAACGGGGGTGACCGTTTCGGCGAAGGGCGCGAACTGGCGGTGCTCATCCCCCCCTCCTCGTGGCCCGCATCCCTCTTGCCCGTTCCCCTTTTGGCAGCTCCCTCATTGCCGCGTGACCGGAGCGAAGAAATGCAGCTCGTGATCCGGTAGCAATCCGGGATGAAGCAGCGAGATCAGGTCAGCGAGGGCGAGATCCGGGCGATTGATCGCGGTCTCGTTCCAGTCCCAGGCGTCGCGTTCCGAACGCATGCGTTTGCGATTGTGGTAAACCTGGCCGGCGCGATAAGCGGCGAAAAGCTCGGCCGGGATCCGCCCGTCCCAGTCCTTCTCATCAAGAGCCGAGGTGATCCACAGATCGGCGTCGGCAGCCGCGTTCAACACGCTGGCGGTATCGACGGTGGCGAAAGGTCCTGCCGAAGGGTCGGCCAGAGGGTTGATCGCCCCGGCGTCGGCGAAGAGCCCGGCTTCGGGACCGTTGGCTTCCACCCACCAGCGGTTGCCGCCCGCGGGCCCGCCCCAAAAAGCGACCGGTGGGGACGCACCGGCCGCTGCCTTGGCACGCTCCGAAAGCGAGCGATAGCGCGTGATGACCGCGTCGAAGTGCTCCCGGGCCGCGGCCTCGGCATCAAAAAACAGCGCCACGTAGAAGATCCACTCGGCTCGGCCGAGAAAGGTCGTCTCGGTGGACGCGTACGACGGCGCGGCCGCCAAGCCGAGATCTCGGAGACGCCGCATTCCGTGAGCATGCTCGGGACTGGTGCTGAGCAGCAACGTCAGATCGGGGCTGGCGACGAGCAAAGCTTCGAGATTCGGTTGGCTGTGGCCCGGGTGGCCGATCGCGGTCAGCTCCCCCTCCTGATAGCGACGATAGATCTCCTCGTCGTACACGGCCGCCGTGGGGATGCCGACCAGTCGATCGACGAGCCCGAGGGCGCGCAACCGGCTGAGATCCGAAACCGCGTTGGTGGCGATCGAGCGCACCGGGATCTCGAGGACCAGCGCGTCCGCTAATGGCCCCTCCAAGGGGGGCGCGGGGGCACCACTACGTACCAGCACCAGCGTCTCTTGCCACTTCTGGTCGTCACCATTGCGCAGTTGCACGACCTTATAGTGCCGGTGATAGGAGACCCGGAAGCTCTGAGCAAACGCGATCTCGACGGGCTCGGGGTAATAGTCAACCGAAGGGTCGTACGGCTCGCTCGAGCCCTCGGAGCTTTCAGGCTCCGAGCTCAACGAGGACTCAGGGGTTGGCGCCGGAGCGCCGCAGGCGGCGAGCCAGGTCACGGTAAGCCAGATCGCGGTAAGCCACATCGTGGCGAACCACTTCGCCCGGTGGGCGATCGACACGCACCGCAGCCACGAACTGCCGGCCGGGTTCGTGCGCAGCGATCTCGTGGATTCGCCGAGCTTGCCGGGGCGTCTGGCGAAGGATATCGGGAATGGGAGTTGCTTCATGGGTGACGATCTCGGTGCTCTCGGTCGCGGCCTCGGACCGTGCCTGCGGAGCGTATCGCCTCCATGGACATATTCACTGTGTCAAATATAACGCCCCTCACGTCCGATTTCGGACTGCGGCAGATCCCCTGGCTTTCTAACCTACCAACAAGCGTTCGGAGCCTGGAAGTCAAGAGCTTCTCGGGTGAGGGGGAGCGACGACGATAGGCACCGGAAAAACAGTAACCCCTGGACATGGAGTCTCAACATGAACGAGAACCAGGACATCTTCGAAATCGTCAACTCCGAAAAGGCCCGGATCGACGTGGTGCACACCAACAGCCACAACCACGCCCTGGTCGAGAACCCTTTCGCTTGGCAAGACGATCAGGCCGAGACCGAAGACGAGGAATAGGTCACTGAAATTCCTCGGCGAGCTCTGAGCTCGTCACGATCAGGGGTGGGTGTTTATACCCACCCCTGATCACTTTCACAAAGTTTCGATTCGCTCCGAGGCTTCCTCCGTTTCGAGGCTGCCTCCGCTTCGATAATGCTTTCGCTTCGATGATTCCGGTCAGATGCCATGACAGCGACACTCTCACCGACCCCGCTCACCTCTCGACCCTCCAGCCCCCTGTCACGCACCTCCATCGACTCCGAGCTGTTGCGGCTGCTACCGGGTCATCATCTCGTGCCAAACTCCGAAGCGTGGTTGCTCTACCCGCCGGACGGCCAAGCTTTCCGTCTCAAGGTCGAAGGCGAGGTCATGCAGCGCGTGGCCGATGTCCTGGCCGGCAAGGCGACCGTCGAGGAAACATCGACCGCGGTACGCGACGTGCTCGAACGCTTCGTTGCCCGCGGCTTCGCGGAGGTCGCAGCGAAGACCTCCGCCGCGAAGCTCAAGCTCCGGGTCAGCGTTGGGGGTGACGGCCCGATCGCCGAGGCGTTGCAGGCGTTACTCCGGACGACCGGCCTACCCGAGCCGCACCGCTTCACCTCGGGTTCGCTTCCGGATCAGCCCATGACGACCGACTTGGTGGTGACCTGTGCGGGTTGGCTTCCGGATGGGGATTGGCAACTCCTCGACGCCTGGTGCCGCGAGCACGAGGTCGCCTGGCACGGTTGTCACGCTGAGGGCGACCGCTTCTACCTGGGTCCTTACTGGTCACCGACCGACCCGGTGACGCCCAGCTACCGCGACGTGCGGGATCGCCGGTTGGCAGCCGCTTCGGACCCAGACGGCCTCGAGACCTACTGGCGTTATATCGATCGCGGAGAAGCGTTGCCGCCAGTGCCCTGGCCCGACGTCGGGGGCGTTGCCGTGATCGCCGGCACCCTGGCCAGCGACCTGCTGGCGGTGGCGCGGGGCCAACGGCCACCGAGCCACGGTCACCAGTTGGCGTACGATCCGGCCACCGGCACGTGGCGCCACCATCCGGTTCTGCCGGTCCCGCGCGGGCTGATGACCGAATGCCTGCCTTGAGATCGGCCGCGCGGGTCGATGCTCCGGCTCGCACGACTCCGGCTCACATGGTGGACGCACGCGTTCAGGCGGGCCTCGTCGTCACCACCGGGGACGGCGTCCCGCTCGCCACCGACGTCTACCGACCGGCGACGGCGCCTCGACCGGTGGTGATCCTGCGGACCTACCTCGGCAGAGCCCAACATCGAGCGGAAGCCCTGGGATGGGTTGAGCACGGGTTTGGCTGCATCGTGCAGGATGTCCGGGGGCGATACGATTCGGGCGGCACCTGGCGGCCGTTCGCTCAGGAGCGTGGGGATGGGCGAGCCACCGTCGAATGGGCGAGTCGACAGCCCTGGTGCGACGGCAGAGTCGTTGTGACCGGCGGCTCCTACGGTGCCTTCACCGCCTGGGCCGCCGCGGTGAGCGGACATCCGGCCGTCTGCGCGGTGATCGCTTCGGTGCCGGCGATGCGGCCGGTGGATTTCTCTCCCGGGCCGGACGGCGGCGTGCTGCCGCTGCTCGGTCACGTTTGGTGGTGGCTGACCCATGGCGACGCGCGGTGCGCACGAGAGGGACTGGCGGAGGCGATGCTAAGGGCGGAGCCGAATCTCTTGCGTCATCTTCCGGTGGCGGATCTTGCCACACGGCTGGGGGTTCCGCTCCCCGGCTGGCTGCCCGCAGCCACCGCTGACCCCGAGGCCTCCCCACCGCTCGACGACGCCGAGCTGGCCGCGCTCGCCATACCGTCCCTCCACGTCGGTGGCTGGCACGATCCGTTTTGTCACGAGACGCTCCATCAATGGGCGACGGTCGGAGCCGCGCACGAACCTCGGCCGCCCCGCGGATTGGTGATCGGACCGTGGACGCATCAGGTGCGCGGGCACGTCTCGAGCCGTTACGGCGAGCGCGACTACGGGGCCGCGTCACGCTTTCCACTCGGCCGCTTCCAGGTCGCGTGGCTACATCAGGTGCTCGACGGCAAGGCGGCGACGACGAACCTCCCTCCGGTCAAGGCTCCGCACGTGTTTGTCACCGGCGACAACCGTTGGTCAATGGCCGATCCCGCGGCGGCCGAAGATCGGCAGGTCTGGCACGTGACGTCGGAGAGCCAGCTGTCGACAGATCGCGCCGGCGAGTCGGGGCGGTGCTCGTTTCCCTACGATCCCGAGGATCCCTACCCGGCGCGTCGCACGCCGATCGACGAGACGGACCTCAGCGGCCGCCCCGACGTTGTGCGTTTCACCAGCGCGCCACTAGAGGCCCCTTGTCGTTGCGTGGGTCTGGCCCGGGTGATCCTATGGGCGAGCACCGACGCCCCCTCCACCGACTGGGTGGCGCGGGTGCTCGAAGTGCAGCCGGACGGGCGGTCTCTCTACGTCGCCCACGGACTGGTCGACGCGGTGCGGGCGCTGGCTCGCCGTGGCGAGACGTTGCGGCCCGAGCGACCCGATCGGTTCGAGATCCCGCTCTCACCGATGGCGATCACTCTCCCCGTCGGCCATCGCCTGCGTCTAGAGATCACCAGCAGCGCGTTTCCATCGTATGCCCGCAATCTGGCCTCGGGCGAAGACCGCCTCTTCGGTCGCTCGCTCCGGCAGGCACGACAAACGGTTTATTGGAGTCCGCTGATGTCGACCCGGCTCGTGCTCCCGGATGTGCAGCTTGACGGACTCGACATGGAGGTCGCGGCATGACGCCCCACAAAGTCGGTGAGATCTACGACGCCTGGTCGAGCTATCAGAGCTCACGGCTCGAGGCGTTCCCCTGTGAGTTTCACATTCACCGCACGCTGATGCTCGAGTCTCTGCCCCCCGGCAGCCGGGTCCTCGACATCGGCGCCGGGCCGGGCCGCTACGCGATCGAGTTGGCCCACGCAGGGCATCGCGTTGTCGCCGGCGACGTCTCCCCCGTCCAGGTTGATCTGGCCCGCCGCAACGTCGCCGAAGCCGGCCTGGCGATCGAATCAGAGGACGCAGAGGCGTCGGACGATTCGCCCTCGGCGGGGGTTGAGTCGGTCGACCCGATCGACGCCGTCGATCTGAGCCGATTCCCGGACGAATCCTTCGATGCCTTGGTCGCCCTCGGCCCCTTCTACCACTTGCAGAGCGACCGCGAACGACGCCGGGCCGCGAGCGAGGCCGCTCGAGTGTTGCGTCCAGGCGGCCTGCTGTTCGCCGCGTTCATGCCGCGCACCTTCTGGCTCAGCATGGTGCTCCGCAACTTCGTCACCGATCCCGCGACACCCGTTCCGCAACTCGCGGAGCTCGAGCGAATGTTCGAACACGGCGTGCTCCGCAAGGTGCGCTCACCGCAGCTGAAGGCGAGTTGGTTCTGCCGCATCGAAGAGATTGCCCCCCTGTTCGCGGAGCACGGTCTGAGCTCGAGGCACCTGGTGGCGTCAAGTGGTGTGGTGGCCGTGTGGTCCGGGCTCGACACCTGGCAAGCGCTCGACGAACGCGAGCCGGAGGTCAAACGGCGGGTGCTCGATCTGGTCTTGCGCACCGCTTCGGACCCCTATGTCCTGGGCATGAGTGACCAGGTCCTTTATATCGGAGAGAAATCAACATGACGATCGAGGCCCCCGCGACGGCCGCCTCCCCCACCCCTGACTACCATCGCCTGGTCGACGAGCGCTTCGGCGTGGTCCTCGGCGTCCATCCCAAGGCGCTCGACGATGACGAGCCCGCATCGATGGTCGCTTTCCATGGCCGGGTCAACAACTCGCGCAAGCTCGGGGCTTGGTACGGCGACCGGATCTCGCTCGGTACGGCGTTTCACGACCCTGAGGCGGCACGGCGCGCGGCGATCGGCGAGGCGGTCGAGCGTTATTGCGGCAACTTCGTTCCCCGCACCTTGCGCAAGGCGTCGTGGAACAAGCTGGCCGACGCCGGGGAAGGTGCCGTCGATCCGCAGCGGCTGATGCTCTACTCGGAGCGTCAATATGCCATGCGCGGCTTTCCCTTCGAGCGATTCACCTGCGAGCTGCCTGTCTTCTGGGTCGCCGGCCGCAACTTGACCACCGGTGACGACGCCTGGGTTCCGGCCTCCTTGGTGTATCCGAACTACCTGGTGGACGCCCTGGCCAACGAGCCACAGACCCATTTCGTCAACCTCGCCGGCATTGCCACCGGCGTCGGCCGCGAAGATGCCGAGCGTTCGGCGCTTGAAGAGGTGATCGAGCGCGACGCGGTGACGATCTGGTGGATGTCGGGAGGTCCTCCGCAGCTTCTCGACCTTGCCAGCGAGCCGGAGGTGGTCGCGGCGATGGCGCCGATGCGGCCCGTCGATCCTCAGCCCCTCGCTTACCAACTCTTCACGGTCGACAACGTGTTCGGCGTTCCCGTGATCGGAGCGTTGATGCGCGATCCCAAGCACGACCTGGTGGCCATCGGCGTCGCCTGCCGACCGGATCCTGTGCCCGCTGCTCTGAAAGCGCTGGCGGAGGCGGTCCATCTGCGCGGTTATAGCCGCGAGATGCTCCGACCCGAGGGCCGCATCTGGCAGATGATGGAAAGCGGTCTGCTCAACCAGCGGGTCTACAAACCCTATCGAGGCGATCGCCGTTATGCTGACGACTACCGGCAAGATTGGCACGACGTCGTCGACCTCGGATGTCACGCCCAGGTCTACCTCGACCCGCGGATGGAGGTCCATCTCGAACGCTTCGAGCGCGCTGGCGATCCTCAACCGATTCGTTCGGTCCCGGGTCTGAGCGAACTGGAGCGGGGGGACTTGCGACGTGCTTACCTGCGGCGACTCGAGGCCGAAGGGCTCGAGGCCTACTCGGTCGACGTCACCACCGCCGACGTCGCCTCCGTCGGTCTGACCGTCGTCCGCGTGGTGGTTCCAGGTCTCTATGGCAATGCACCGGCGGCCTTTCCACCCTTGGGCGGACGACGGCTCTACGAAGATCCGGTGCGTCTGGGATGGGTCCCACAGCCGATCGCAGAGGACGACGTCGTCCTGGCACCGATTCCGCACACCTGAACGAGCAGTCGCCGTCACCACCATGCATCGTCTAAGCCCTTTCCAACAGCTCATCGATCCCTGGTTCGGCCTGAACCGTAGGGGTGAGGCCTGCCTCGCCTCGGATCTCGCTCGCGAGATCCGACCCTCAGAAGGCGACGAGGACGTCGCCCAGCAGAAGGCGACGCAGGCGTCGCCCCTACACCCAAAAATTGACTCAACGGGTTCGGCTCCAACCGTAGGGGCGAGGCCTGCCTCGCCTCGGATCTCGCTTGCGAGATCCGTTCCGCAGAAGGCGACGCTGGCGTCGAATCGACGCCCCCAAATGGACTCAACGGGTTCGGCTCCAACCGTAGGGGCGAGGCCTGCCTCGCCTCGGATCTCGCTCGCGAGATCCGACCCTCAGAAGGCGACGCTGGCGTCGCCCCTACACCAGAAGAAGCGGGCAATTGAAAATGTCTAGTTCCTTCGAACCGCTCATCGATCCTCGGTTCGGCCTGATCAAGAACCTGGAGATGGTGCCGTTGCCTCCGGAAATGCCGCGCCGACTGCACCGCGCTCATGCTCAATGCAGCGCCGCCCAGCGCTTCAGCAAGTGGCACAGCGACAAGGAATCGGGCAGCTTCGCCTGGGACGATCCGGTCGCCGCCCGCGCCGCCGCGGCAGGCGAAGCGGTGGAGCGTTACTGTGGCAACCTCGTGCCAGACGGGCTACGCCGCGGCTCGTGGAACGAATTGCTTCGGGCCGGCGAACTGGCCTTGGACCCTACGGAGCTGGCCCTCTTCAACGACGACCAGTACGCGCTGCACGGTTTCCCTTTCGTGCCCTTCAGCCGTGACCTATCGGTGCTGTGGACCCAAGGGCGGAGCCTGGTCTACGGCACGCGAATTTGGGTGCCCGCGTCCCTGGTCTGGGTGACCTTCTTCTTCGGCCAACCGACCGCCGGCGAGCCCCACACCCACGCCACCCCCTATGCTGGCATCGCCGCCGGCGGCGACCGGGAGCAGGCGGAGGTCGCCGCGATTCTGGAACTTCTCGAACGGGACGCGATGAGCCTGGCGTGGCACCGCGGGGACCCTCTACCCCAGCTCGAGGTGCCCAGCTGGCTGCTCGAACGCGTCAGCAGCGACGCGGTGCCCGTCCGCTTTTATCAGATCCCGAGTGAGCTCGGCGCTTCGGTGGTCGGTGCCCTGGCCCACGACTTGGCGAACGACATCCTGGCGCTCGGCTTGGCCTGTCGCACCGAGCCGATCCCGGCGGCGCTCAAGGCCGCCGCTGAAGCGGTCCAGTTGCTCCTGACCTGCCGCACCCTGGACGACCCCAACAGTTCCTACATGCTGGAAGTGGCGGCCGGCGCCCCGGGGCTCGGGGTCAAGCCGTGGCGTGCCGACCGCGCCTACCGGAACGCGTACCACGACGACTGGCGGGACGCGTGGGATCTGCTCTGTCATGTGCAGATCCATCTCGATCCGGCGATGCGCGAGCCGCTGGCCGCGCGCCTCTCGGGCGCCGGTGAGAAGCGGCTCGAAGATCTACCGGTGTTGGGTACGACCAGGGATGCGCTGGTCGGCCACCTGGTCGGGCAGGGTTACCATCCGATCGCCGTCGACGTCACCACCCCGGACGTCGCGCCAACCGGGCTATCCGTCGTTCGCGTGGTGGTCCCCGGCCTGTATGGCAATGCCCCCGCCGCGTTCCCCTATCTCGGTGGCCCCCGCATGAAGACGACGGGAGGCGCCAGCAGCTTGTGCCGTCTGCCGCCGCCTTGGGGTTGACGAGTCGACTCAGCAGGAGAACGAATGCCCAGCCCCCACACCGACAGACCCAAGATCGACGCCCCTGAGACCGACAGCAAGGCCGACACCGCGCCCCGCAAGGAGTTGGCGGTCCCCTTCTTGCCAGGCCACACGGTGGGCGACGAGTTGACGATGCTCGCCGAGGTGGTCGAGTGCCGGGCGCCGGAAGGCGACGGGTCGTTCACCCGCCGGGTCGAACGCTGGCTCGAGACGCGCTTTGACGCGCCGCGGGTGTTGTTGACCCACTCGGTGGACGCCGCCTTCGAAATCGCCATGACGATCCACGAGCTCGGCCCCGGGGACGAGGTGCTGATGCCGACCTTCAACTACATGCCGGCGGCCAATGCTTGCCTGCGGAGCGGGGCGCGGCCGGTGTTCGTCGACATCGAGAGCGAGAGCCTGAACCTCGACCCGGCTTGTGCCCGGCGCGCCGTGACCCCTCGAACCCGCGCTCTCGTCACCGCCTGCTACGCCGGGGTCGCTCCCAACCACGAGGCCCTGGAGGCAATCGCTCGGGACCACGATCTGCTGCTGATCGAAGACGCGGCGCTCGGCTTTGCCGCGACCCTGGGCGATCGGGCACTAGGCACCCTCGGCGACTTCGGGGCCTGGTGCTTTCATCCTCGCCGGCATATCACCGGCGGCGAGGCGGGCGCGCTGATCGTGCACGACCCCGAGCACAATCCAGTGGCCGAGCAACTGCGCGAGCGAGGGACGACCCGGCAGCAGGTGCTGCGCGGCGAGGCGCCGAGTTACGACTGGGTGAGGCCGGGCATGACCGCTTTGCCGTCGGATCTTGCGGCGGCCTACCTCTGGGCGCAACTGCAAAGACTCGAGGCGACCCTCGATCGCTTGCGCGGGCACGTAGAGTACTACCGAGACGGATTCGCCGATGCGGCCGGTGAGGATCGGATCGAATTACCTCCCCAACCCGCGGAAAGGCAAGACAATGCCTCGATCTTCTACCTGATGGTGCCCGATCGAAACTCACGCGACCGGATCATTCGGAAGGTGTACGAAGGCGGGATCATTGCCGGTCAGCATTACACCCCTCTCCATCTCGAGCCGATGGGACGTGATCTGGGGGGAGCTCCGGGGCAGTTACCCGTCTCCGAAGAGGCTTCCGGACGCCTCCTACGCTTGCCCCTCTTCGTCGATCTGACCCGCGCGCAACAGGATCTGGTGATCACCGAGGTGCATCGTTGCCTGGACGAGCTGTGATCCATCCGAGTCGCGAGGTGGTGGCCAGGGTGCGGGAGTACCATCAGCTGAGCAGCCTCGATCCTGAGCGGCCGGCGGCGGCGCCCGAGCGGATGGACCGTGGCAGTGAGCCGATCCCTTTCCGCCGCTACCTAAGGGCGCCGACCCTGACGTTGCCGATCCCGAGCGCCGACCCGGAGGGGTCGACGGCGGCTTTCGACGCGGCCAGGTTCAGCCGTCTGTTCTGGAACGCGCTGGCCTTGGTCGGATGGAAACGTGTGGCCAACGCGGCTTTCGGAATGCGCGTGGTGCCGTCAGCCGGCAACCTGCACCCGACGGAGTGCCATCTGCTGGCGGCGGGCGTCGAAGCCGACGGGCCCCCGGCG
This sequence comes from Carybdea cf. marsupialis auct. non (Linnaeus, 1758), assembly GCA_010016065.2. Classification (NCBI taxonomy): domain Eukaryota; kingdom Metazoa; phylum Cnidaria; class Cubozoa; order Carybdeida; family Carybdeidae; genus Carybdea; species Carybdea cf. marsupialis auct. non (Linnaeus, 1758). The sequence goes on from JAAAKL020005536.1 coordinate 10,532, forward strand.
GGGCTCTATCACTACAGCCCGTTCGATCATGCTTTGGAGCGTCGGCGAACGATCCCGGACGCCTTGTGGCGGCAGCTCAGCACCGTCACCCGGACAGATGGTGCCCTGGTGGGCTTGACGACGATCCCTTGGCGTTGCGCCTGGAAATACGGCGAGCGGGCATTCCGCCTCTGCCATCTCGACGCCGGTCACGTCGCCGCGGCTCTCCAGGCTTCAGCCGCCCTCTGTGGTTGGCGGGCCGATTATGTCGAGGTGAGCGATCCGGACCTCGAAGCCTTGCTCGGCGTCCGCAGCGACGGGCCGGAGGATGAGCAGCCGGTCTGCCTGCTGGCCGTCACACCGGTAGCAGATGACACACAGACGATTTCAGACCTACGACTCAACGACTCAGCGATCCAGGAGATCGCTAGCCTCCCCCTCGACGAGAATCTGACGCCGACAGCGGTGAGTCCACGCCATCGACGGTGGCCGGGATTAGCTGAGATCGCACGCGCAACGCGGCGCGAGGCCGTCTTCGAGCCCGAAGCCCCCGCCAGCCGATCGATCAAACCTTGGCCGGCAAGCGTCCTGAGACGTCGACGCAGCCGCAAGGTCTACGCTGACGTCATGCTTGACGCCAAGCGTGCACGGTCGGTTCTCGCTGCGGCGAAGCCCCCGGTCGACGGTGTCTTTCCGTGGCGGGGCGACGTCGTCTCGTTGGTCCTCGTCCACCGGGTTACGGGATGGTCTCCAGGACTCTACCTGCTCGCCGACGACGAGACCCCGCTCGAGGCCTTGCGAGCCGCGATGCGTCCAGAACTCGCCTGGAGCAACGGGCCAGAGGGCGACGTCGGGCAGCGCTTGATCCTGCTCGCGCCTGGGGACGCCCGCCGCGCGGCGACTTTCGTCACCTGCGGGCAAGAGGCCGCCGGCTCCGGGGCTTTCACCGTGGTGATGGTGGCTCCGCTCTTGTCGGTGATCGCGGACGCGGAGGCCTGGGCCTATCGGCGGCTTCACTGGCAAGCGGGTGAGATCGGGCACCGGCTCTATCTAGCAGCCGAAGCCGCGAACCTCGGCGCCACCGGACTCAGTGGTTTCTACGATCAGCATGCGTGCACCCTCGCCGGTCTGCGAGACAACGCGCTCCGGCCACTCTACTTGCTCGCCGTCGGAGTCCCCCGGGAGGACGACCCAACACTCGAAGCCGCTTATTCACGGCGCGGCGAGGTCGAGCCCGTAGCGCCGTCGCGCGGTGGCTGGGTATCCTCCTGATCGGAGATCTATCGATGACGTCGACGCCCCTCGAGCCCGTTTCGCCGACCGAGCGTCTCGAGCTCTTCGACGTCCTGCGCGGCTTCGCCCTCTTCGGCGTCATGGTGTCGAATATCGTCCAGGTGACGACGGACTATCTTGCGGTCCCGGCCGGGACCCTCGGACAGCTGCCGACGGCGAGCATCGATAACGTCGCCACTTATGTCTTCAAGGTGTTCATCTTCGGTAAGTTCATGATCATCTTCGGCCTGCTCTTCGGCCTCGGCTTCGCCGTCCAACGCCAACGAGCGGAAGCCCGAGGAACGAAGATTGGCCACATGTTCCTGCGGCGTCTGGGTTGGCTGCTGATCATTGCCTTACTGCATCTCTTTCTGCTCTGGTGGGGAGACATCTTGCATCTCTACGTCGTTGCGGGATGCATGCTCCTACTGCTCCACCGGTTGAGTGACAAGACACTGGGGGTGCTCGGCATCGCCCTCCTACTCCTGCCGCCCACGCTCCTGGGAATCGTGAACCGGCTGCTGAGCGCTCCCCGAACGCAGAGCTCGAGCGCGACGAGAGAGGTCTTGCCGTCGCTTTACTCCGGCGACTACCTCGAGGTGCTGGCGGCCAACTTTTCGCTCTACACAACTCACTACAGTCTCTGGGTCTGGCTCGGCGTGCTCTTGTGGTCGTGCGGGCACTTCGTGCTCGGCTACCTGCTTGGGCACCGTCGGATCCTGCACCGACCGGACCGTCACCGGGTCGCGCTCCGGCGGGTGGCGAAGTGGGGCTTAGCGGTCGGTCTGCCGATCAACTTCCTCTGCGCCTTCTACGGAAAACTGTGGTCGGTGCCCCTGGTGTCAATCAGCTATTACTTCGGATTCGCGACTCTGTCCGCCGCCTACGTCGCGGGGGTGGCGCTGCTCTTCGAATCGTCCGGATGGCGCCGGCGGCTCCTGTGGCTGGCACCGGTGGGGCGCATGGCGCTGACCCACTATTTGAGTCAGTCCGTGGTCTATCTGCTGGTGTTCACCGGCGTCGGCTTGAATCTCTTCGGCAAGATCGGAGCCGCCGTCGCGATCCTGATCGCCGTTACGGTGTTCACGCTTCAGGTCGTCTTCAGTCGATGGTGGCTGAAACGATTTCGTTTTGGACCGGCGGAATGGTTGTGGCGGTCTCTGACCTATGGAGCACCACAGCCGATGGTGGTGCGCAACTCTGGCGCGGGGTAAGCGAGCCAACTGGACGTCGGCGAAACTGTAGCCTTCCCCGTCGCGCGATTGAACACCGGCGAGCTTCTCAGGCAGGCTCGTGACAGACAGACTTGACTCTGGCGTTGACGGGTCGTAGGCTGATGACAGGTCAAGCGATTTCGATCGAGGGAAAGTAGTCGCAAGAATACAGAGAGAAGGGGATGGTTCAGGCTGGCCAGAAGATATGCGGCCCCGTAATAGCGGTCCAGATATCCTTTCAGTTGTGTTAGGTGGAATCTCAATTTCTGATCGGGCGCCCGTACCACTAATCCAATGGGCCAATGGGTTTTTGTCGCATGCTTCTAATCATGGCGATAGCATCCTGTTACTTCATTTTCTATGCCGAACCGAAGCTCACGCTAGAAAACTCCATATGGATCGCAGGCCACTACATACTTTTGGCCTTTGCGGCAGGTGCCGATTTTTTCTGAAGCTCTTAATCAAAGCGTTAAGGTTGAGAACCCATCAGAGGCTTAAACGAGCCTAAGAAGTCGTTAATAAGGTGCCACCCACTCCATCAAGGCTCACCCGGTAAGATCCTGACTGGACGAGAATCCCTGGGACAATCGGCCTCCGATCGGCCTTGAATACATCCAGTTCCTAGCACGCAGCCCCAATCAGGTGCCGACCACTCCGGTAAGCCGACTTCGGCGTCCTGGTGTCGAATATAGTCTAGGTGGCGATGGACCATATCGTGATCCCGACCAAACCCTCGCACAGCTGCCGACGACGGGTGATCGAATGCGATGGAAGCCCGAGACGGTCTCTTCTGCTACGCTTCATATTCACGCCACAAGATTCCACCACGCCACAAAAACTCTAAAGCTATCTGATTCATGGTCAAGATTCGACTTCGACGAGTGGGTCACAAGCAGAGACCGTTCTACCGGATCGTGGTCTCAGACTCGCGGCAGCCCCTGAAAAGTTCAGCCGTCGAAGAGGTGGGTTACTACAATCCGCGCAAGGTGGAAATCGCCATCAACCGCGCGCGCATCGAGTACTGGGTCCGCAAAGGCGCGCAGCTCTCGAACGCGGTCAAGAGGCTACTTAAGCTGGCACCGCTAGAAGCCGTTGAAACGACCGACGACGTCATCGCGGCTCAAGTTGAAGCTGCCTCAGCACTGAACAGTGAAGCCTTCGTTCTTGAAGGGCGCGATGGTGTTTCGGAAGACGTGATCCGCCAGCACCTGCAAGAGGCTAACGACCTCGTAGAAGGCGACCGTCAGGTCTTCTTTGACGAGGACAACGACGACCCAAGAAGAATACCCACGAACTATATTAGAGCCGCAGCGGCAGACAACACCGATGCATTCATCTTCGAAGAAGACGAGGGCATCTCTGAATCCGAGGTCCAACAGGTCCTCTTGGGAGACTTGACCAGGAAAGTCACCCTTAACACTAATCTTCGAATTCAGGATTTCACCGAGAAGGCGAGGAGCGAAATAATCCGCGATCTCGCCGAGGTACTGCAGATTAGAGCAGAAGAAATCGAAATCCAAGGCATCTATGAGAGGAGCCTGGCAATTGTACTAAAGTTCAAGTCCGAAGCCGCTTTTGCACGTTTCGTCAACAGTCATCTCCAGAACGACGCGAGCCTAGAGGAATTTTATAATCAATGGCAGGTTACTGGGACTCAAGTCCATCAAAAAGACCAAGAGCTTGACTCAGAGAGAGAAACGCGCACATCAGCCACGGACGCGTTAGACGTATGGAAAGAGAAACTGGCTTTTCTGTTGCGCGAAGAGGCTGTGGCTCATGATCCACAACAGAAACTGTTGATTCGAGATCAGATCGTCGAAGCAAGGGCCAGAATCCATGAGCTCGAGTCACCGACTGGCTAAGCAGCTGCCGATCTTGCCCTCTGATCGGGGAAATCAAATGCCACCCACTCCGGTAAGAGCTGAGCTTCATGACTGACCGGCACCAGGCCGCGGGCCTAATAAGGTGCCGCCCACCGCGGTAAGGAGGACACCCTCGACAGCGCGCCCGGAGAAACCTCCGACGTTTTGGATACCGCCGATGGCGGGCCTGCTGAAGTCTCCGAAGGGTTTGACGCCTTCGACAAGCAGCCCGGAGAAATCTCCGGAGCCGTGGACACCGCCGGCAGAGGGCCGGAGAAATCTCCGAAGGTTTCGCAGGCGTCAACAAAGCCCCCGGAGAAATCTCCGAAGCCGTGGACACCGTCGACAACGCTTCGGAGAAACCTCCGAAGATTTGGATACCGCCGACGCCGGGCCTGCTGAAGTCTCCGCAGGGTTTGACGCCCTTCACAATCGGCCCGGAGAAATCTCCGGAGCTTTGGACACCGTCTTCAGAGGACCGGAGAAGTCTCCGAAGGTTTCGCAGGCGTCGACAATCGGCCCGGAGAAATCTCCGAAGATGTTGTCACCGTCGACAGAAGGCCGGAGAAGTCTCCGAAGATCTCGCGGGCGCCAACGACGGACATGTTGAAGTCTCCGAAGATTTCGCTACTGTCGAAAATGAGCCCGGAGAAATCTCCGACGATTCTGTCATTATCGTCAGCATCTTCGGAGAACCCGCTGGCGCGTGACCGAACTGGCTGGCACCTCTTAAACCCCGGTGGACGAATTCCGCCGCGAAGCACTCCCGGCTGGGCCAGAAGACCGAGTCGAAATGCTCGAGTTCCAAGAACTCTTGGAGTGATCGCGCGTAAAGATATCTCGTTGCGCCGCCACCAACCGCGCATAGACGCCACCGCGCACCATAAGCTCTTGGTGTGTACCCTGCTCGACGATACGGCCATCGTCAAGCACGACGATGCGGTCGGCGGTGCAGATCGTGGACAACCGATGGGCGATCAACAATACGGTCCGACCTTGTCGGGCGGAACGAAAGGCGATCTGGAGCAGACGTTCGTTCTCCGCGTCGAGGCTCGAAACAGCTTCGTCGAGCACCAGGATCGGAGTCTGCGCGGCGAGCGCGCGGGCGAGGGCGATCCGTTGGCGTTGCCCGCCCGATAGCTGGGCTCCTCCCTCGCCGGCACACGTAGCGTAACCGTCGGGCAGGTCTTGAATGAAGTCGTGGACTCGGGCTCGAGTGATAATCCCCCGCGTCGACCAGTCGCGCGGCCACCTGATCCTTCCGAACCGAATCCCACCGATCGTCGGCCGACTTCACCCGCTTGGAATCGCCATCTGACGCTCAACGAAAGGCCACGCCGATTTGGTTGTCAGGACAGGATGTCCTGGCAAGAGGAACGACCGCACTTCAGCGCGCCAAGCTCTTACCGGGTCTATCGACGCGGAGATCCAGACCCCTGCGATAGTGTGCCTTGAGACCTTTGCGGGCGAGTTGCACCTCGAGGGTATGAAGCGAACGGTCGCTGTCGGTGGCGATCTCGAAACCCAAGGTGTAGGCCGAATCCAGGCGCTGCGACAGTCGGGCGAGGGCCGTCTCGAACCGCGCATAGGGCACGAGATCACCGCCGGTGCTCTTCGCCAGTCGCGCCAGCAGGCTGATGTAATCGGTGCGGGCCGGCGCTCCGGTCCGCGGATGGATCGATGGGCGCAGGAAGCTCGAGGGACGGACTGGATAGAAAGCGACTCCCCGACTATTGGCCAAGTCGATGAGGGGCTCAAGGGAGCCCATCATGCCTTCGAGATCGGCGGTCCGCCTCGGTGCCGTTCCAGACCTCGGGTGGGAGACCAGGTACTGGACGGCGGGGGTGGGCACGCCCTGCTCGGTCGGGTCGTTTTCGATCGCGACCCGGATCGATATCCTGGGCCGGGCGACGCCAGACTCGAGACCAGCAAGCTCGTCTCCCGGCCAGGCGGGGATACCGTCGGAGAGGTAGAGGACGGAGGTCGACTCCGACGGCTGAGCGAGGACGTCGAGGGTCGCCGCCAAACCTGCTAGGGAGCGAGCGGCATCGACGCGCAGGCGCTCGACATAGCTCTCGACGCGCGGCCGCAGCGCCTCATCGGGGATGCCCGAAACCAGATCCTGCCGTAGGTGCCGAGCCTCGAGAGCGGTTTGCACGAAGGCGCTGGGTCGCGATTGGAGCGCCTCGAAAGACGCCAGGACCCGATCGGCGTCCCGGGAGTTGACGGTCAGCAGCTTGACCTCGCCGTCGAAGGCCGCGACGCTGATCCGGTCCCCCAGAGCGATCCGCTCTTCGGCAAAGCCGACCATTCGGCGCAGCAGAGCGTCGCGCCGCTTCGGCCAAATGCGCAGGTTGTCGACGTAGACCACCAGCTGGCGCGGGCGGTCGATGGAGGTAAGGGGTTCTCCGGCATCCCCCGACTGGCTATTGGGTCTGCCGGATCTGACGGGCTGACCAAAGTGCAGAATCTCCTGCCGTTGGCCGTCGCGGTAGAGCTCCAGGTCCGCACGCCCGAGATCGGTGACCGGTCGTCCCTTGGCATCGGTCACCCTCAGGTCGACTTCGACGTGGACCAGATGGAGGTGCTGCGAGAAACTGCCTTTCGGGTCGTCCGCCGCGCTGCCGCACGGCGTCGACAGGGCGATCAGGAGGGCCAGCAGACCGCTCCGACAGGTTCGGCGGAGCTTAGTTTTCGCAGCTCGGCACATCTCAGCTTGAGGCTAGCACCGGGCCGACGAGGCGTCGCTGCGATTCGTCGACCCAAATCTACAATCCCGCCCCCGCCCCAAGGAACTCAAACCTTCGGTTTGACTTTGAGCAGCCCCTCCTCGGCAGGTTTAAGCGCGCTTCGCGCACCCAAACCTGCGTCTGTGCCTCCGATGCGGGCTTCGGCTTCCTGGATAGCGTGGCTACAATTTGAAGCTGATCCCGGAGCTGAGCTCTAGTTGGAAGAGGTCTTCGCCCGCGGACTCCGGCATGTCCGCCCAGTAACCGCGACCCTCGACGCGCAACCCGAACCAGTCGTTCAGGCGGATCTTGATGCCGCCGGCGAGACTGGCGGATAGGCGGTCCTCGTCAATGGTGTTGAAGGAGTAATAGGGCCGATCTGACTCCAGCTGGGCGATCCCGGCGCCGACCGCGACGAACGGCGACACCTTGGCTTTCGACCATTGGCGCAGCAGCCCGGCATGCAGGTACGTGAGGTCGAATTGCGGTCGCTGCGACGCAGGGAAGATTTCGATGAAAGCGAAATTCTCGTCCTCGAAGTCGCCCGATTGATGATTGAGCAACAGCTCGAACATGAGCTCATCGCCACGGATCGGAAAATCCACGATCAGGCCGAACGTCTCCCCGTCGCGGGCATCGACCGAAGGTTGCGGGCAGGGCCCGATGATCGTGGTGCAGACGAAGACCGGCACCTCCACGGACGGTCCACCGCCGCGGTATCCGGCGAGCAGGCTGAGCTCGGCGCCGAAGGCGGAGGCGGAGACGGACAAAGAAAGTAGGACGGCTATGCATAACAGTTTGCGCATGATGACGACTCCTCTGAATCGATCGCCACGGGTCAGCGACACAGAACACCTGAGCCCGCCGCCCGAAGCCGGCCTGTAGTTCCGAACCGCCGAAAAATGTGTAGAAATCAGCGCCAATCGCCGAGGAGCACGAATCCCGCCCAGTAGTAGGGCGCCTGCCACCGGCGGTCAGAGGCGACGGTGGTCTGGGCCGCCCGCAGGGCGGCGGCCGCCGTCTGGCCCTCGACCAGGAGGGCGCGGTAGAAGTGCTCCATCAAGACGGCGGTGGCCTCGTCGTCGACCTGCCACAGGCTCATCAGGACCTGCTTGGCGCCGGCGTAGAGAAAGCCACGGGCAAGGCTGATCAGTCCTTCGCCCGGCGTCTCGCGGCCGAGCGCGGTCCGGCAGGCGGAGAGCACGACGAGGTCGGCGTCGAGTCGCAGGTTGTAGACGTCGATCAGACGCAGATGGCCGTCGTGGGCCTGGCCCTCGGCGTCGAGCTGGGAGAACACCAGGGCTGACAGCTCGGGGCGACGGCTGTCGACGAAACCGTGGGTGGCGAGGTGGACGATGCGATAGGGCTCAAGTGCCCCTTCGACCAGCAGCTCGCGGCGGGCGGTGAAGTCGAGGGCCACCCGCCGCTGGTCGGCAGGCACCAGGGCCGCGATGGCTTGGGCCTCCCGGCGACTGTGGACCAGACGTGACCAGGCCATGGGACCCCTGAAGCGCGGTTCGATCGCGCGCTGGTTCGAGTCCGGATCGCCGACGCGCAGGTCGCCGGCCCGCGG
>JAAAKL020005537.1:0-19159 GCA_010016065.2 Carybdea cf. marsupialis auct. non (Linnaeus, 1758)
TTAGTTAAAATAGCGCGGGAAAGTCCGCCATGTTGGGTTACATTGTTTATAAGCTTTGTGTGATGGGGACTGAAATGCCGTCCAACGACTGACCTCACTTTCAGACGGAAGAAGCTTGATCCAGTGTTTCAAAGCAAAGCCCAAAAATAAATTTACGTAACATGGCGGACTTTCCCGCGCTATTTCCGCGCTAGTATTCGTGACCATACTTTTTCGCTGTTGGAAACAATGGAAAGTCCAGTCTGTTTTAGACATCAGTGGCTGAGACAGGTACAATTCACTGTTCATAGAAGATAATCACGAAGCTGAAGTTAAAATAGAACTCTGTTGTAGAAGATTCATAGTCCCGTAATGCGCACATGAATCAGTTTGTTTCGAAACGTCGCTGGTTCTTATCTTCTGGGAATGTCTAGTTTGACTTTTCGGTGAACAATTATTGGGTTGTGAGAGCAAATGAATCAGTAGGCCTAAGGAACAGGTCCAGCATCGCATCAATGCTTATGTAAATAGTTTGGGCTTTACAGACATAATCAGCCATTTAGCCCATAATGCAAAGATACATACCTTGAGTCATACGATAGGTAATGAAACAAACATGTACAATTACAGATGAAAGGAAACAGAGTTATTCTTGATATGTAAAACACTGAAAATTACTTGTTTTTCGACCGTCTTAACTACATTATTGTCACAGTTCACTTCCTTCAAGAGCGTAGCCTTTGGGAATACACCTAAATTTGAGCTATATAAATTGTACAGTGTAGTTTGTTACGAATATTTGCGTGGAGGCGTCCTTGAGTGATGGGAGAGGGAGGACACTCGTTTCCAGTCCTGGCCTTGCTATTGATTTACATGTTATGTGACATTCGACGCAATGTATCACTTGAAGTTGGATTAAGCCATAATGTTTTGGTTTTATGGTCTGCTATTTGTTTCACCTTTGGTCTCACTCCTGCTTGGACATTGTCTGTACAATCAAATTAATTCATAACATCTGTATATCAATTTACCGAGTTTATCACTGCCTTATCAATATACCGCAAATAAAGTTGTATAGTTTATTTATGGACTCTAAATGTTATCTCTCAAGTATCACTTCTTGTAGTAAACAGAAACTTTACAAGCTTTAGGTTAATATCACTTTGTAGGGGGAGAGCAGTGCTTGCCTTTTTGCTCCTGGTACAACATACAGAGGCTGTAAAAGCTTTATTGAGCTTCAACATCCGAAATATTTGTTTTCGTAGCTTTTCTCAATCCATACATTTAGCTGACAACGAATCCGGAAGCTAATAGTTGATCGGTAGAACTTGTGCATTCCCTCTCCGTGCAGATGCCCCGGATCTTTTTATCCAATATTCCGATTCTGCGATGTAATAGACTTATTACGGTCCATGAACTACTTGACAGGAATGTTGCGATACACATTTCAAACAACAGACTAATGAGGATCAGTCATTTTCTAACTGCATTGTTAGGACAACAAGCTAATGGTCGATCTTATTGAAAATGGATGTTCTTTAATACATTATCCCACGATCAGCCAAACTCATTTTAATATTTAAGTTTCAAATTATCGTAGCATGACATCTGTTAGGAAAGTGAACCTGTGGTGCAATTTGTAGTGAAATACGCAGTATTAAATAAAAATACGAAAATACACATCTAGTAGTCTAACAGGACTAGAATTTGCTTGGCAGTGCGAAACTTAGATGTATTAGTCAACAGTCGATCAAGCAGAACACAAATGAATAAAAAATATGTTCCGCATTAATGAACTTTTCACTGAAATATTTCTGATTACGTTGCTTGTTGCTAAAAAGTATCAGTTTGAAAGCGGCGTAAATCACTTGCTAATGACATCCAAATTTCAAATGAAACTCAAAACCTTTCGCCATTGCTAACTATTGACAATCTACCACTGCATTTCTCACAACTAAAGAAAACAATCCCTTATTCTATGTTGATAGTCAATTTTGGAAAGAATGATCAATTTCAGTTTCTGTTTATGGAATGGTACTTCCGTATGATAAACCTGCCTACCTACAGACAAAGACACTTCCTACAAGGATAATACTAACTGGCCTGACTGACATTGACATCGCAGTTCGCAAAAATTGCCGTTTTGCCATGGATCCAATATTGGGGTCCATTCATAAGGCAGATGCGCTCGATCTGGCAAGTTTTGAACCACCATTGACCTTGTTTGCTTTGAAACAAAATGACAACATCATCAAAACAATTCGTGTTTGTAGGTACCTCATACCCTCACTCCACACTCTGAACTTATTTAATTTTTAAACTGTCTGTTAAGGTGAGGAAGGCACATCGATTGTACTCGAACAGCCTGCTTTTGGAGTTGCTTTAAGAACCGGGCCTTTTTTATGCTGCTAGGCCACTCTTGTATTTGAAGTTTGAGTTTAGTGTTCATGACGCTTGTGTAAGACTAAAAGAGCGTTTAACGCCATCACAATTGCCATGTCCTAAATTGGTGATGTTATAACAACATTGCACTTGGCAAGTAGGTCTATCTCCCGCCTTAAGGTCATGGCATCAAGAACATGATCAAACCAAATACTTGTTGTCAGTGTTGCAATCGCATGGTGGATATGAAACAAACATATGCAGAAATCGTTTGCTCTGTTATGAAATTTTGTGCTAGCCAAGATGATATTTGAATAAACAGTGCATATGTTGTGATTACATCACTTTGTGTCTAAATTAACGCCTTATCTATCTATAAAGCCTTCCTCTTTCCCTTAAGCAAGCCACGATTTAAAATTCTGAGGAATTACATACTATATAAAAGATCTTTGTCCTTTTGTTGAAGAGGATCCTTCTACACAGAACTTGCCAAACTAAAGGTCCGAATCTTGACTCAGGGGTACAAATTCCATTTATTGTAAAGTACAAAAATTAATGGCTTACTTCTGGTAGTTTGTGAAGAACAGATATTGCTTTTGACTCTGACATATAGCCAAGAAGAAAGGGTGCAAAGTCCAACATTTTGCAAAAAAAGTCTGATGCGATTCTTCAGTGGCATGCAAGTGGTACGATGTATATGCTTCCAGCTAAAAATGACGTACGCCACTACCAGAATGCAGCAGACGCAAATACTAGCCAAAACAAGGTGTGCTGGTGCTACTGGGGAGAAGGTAAAGCTCTGGTTGTAAGTAAAGTGCCAAGTTTACGAGCTTTCAAGGACTTAGCATGGTAGATGTAGGTTACAGATTCAACGATTGTTCACACGATGACCAAACAAGCTGGACAAAATGATGAGTCAAAACCATCACATTCTTAAGTTACTGTTCTGACAATGAGTTAATTTGATTTTATCTTTTTGTTCCCTGTTTTTTAATGTCCTCTACATCCTCTACATTAAGGCCAAATTAAGATGGAATTTTGGAAGCCTCAGTAGAAAAGGTTTAAGTTTTCTTTAAGAATCTCGTGGCACCTTAAACGAAAGGCATTTCTACGCGAATAGGTCAGGCAACGCTGCTTAAGTGGCGCTTTTCTTCACCTCTCCCAGGAAGAATTGTTACGGTGGAAACTTTCTGGTACAGAATCTTACACGGAATTTTACAGCGTTTTAAGTTATTTAACAGTTTCTACAAAAGAAGATGCCTAGTTAATACACAGGCCATAAAATCTTTCTAAGAGAGTCAGTGTCTGACCATGTGTGGTTTCCCTGGGTGCAAAGGACTACTGAAGGGGGTGATGAAATGATGAATGCGATGAAAAAACAACGACCGCTCTCCGTCAGAAGTTCACACAATTGGAATCGATCTATAAATCTTGTCACTCTAGTCATGTACAATGATCCACTAACAATCAAATTCTATCTTGTAAACATAATATTCTATATGTTCAAAGAACTTCCGAATTCTCATCAATGACATGTCCTATATTGCATGTCAAAGATAAGCAAATGCATTATGTTATATATTTATCAAGGATTATAATCCTTAAGTGGAGCTATGAAAGTCCAGGTCCTACATACACTTTAGATACAACTATGATAAAAGCCTAGCCAACTGCACAACACCCATCTGAACTTTCACTGCACTGAAGAGAGGCAGTATGAACATGGAAGTTCTCTAGCCAACAGAACAGGAATAAAATGCCAGTGCAACAAATACACAAAATAGATGTTATAAATTGATCATTTTATGTAATAAATACCTACATGTATCGGGGATGTGACAAAGGTTGTAGGGGTTTGTGGGGAAATTATAAATATTTTATAAAGCCTAAAAAGCAGTACGAACCCACAGGCACAAAAACTGCGGCAGGGGACGAAGCCCCTCCATTAACATTCGCTTTGAAAAGATACTTGAGAAACAGAAAGGCATGCCATCAGCAGCAGTTGATTCCATGACCCCTGTATTTAAGAAGTGTTCTGTGCACACTTCATTTCTTAAGTTGACACATCAGCTCTACACTATTTTGGAGACCAGCCTCTCTGAACTATAGGACTTGACCTTGGAAAGACTGTCATCTGGCCTACTATATCATCCACAGCCCATTGAAAGTTGCAAAATGTATTAGAAACAAGAGGACTTGAGGTGATACATGTGAAAAGATACCAACGACATAGAAGAGTTAATGGCATACTTTACTCCCTCTCTAGTATATGTCTTGAAATATAAGTGCAAAAATCGGCATGATGCCAATAGTAAGAATACTGTGCTACTATCACTTTGAAAGTTCACAGAGTTGAATATAACTATGGATATTTTGCAATTTTAAACCTGGAAAATAGAAAGAAGCACTCTCTTGTAGTTTTTTGGAACAAACAACTGTGTGAATGCACCCCTCGCCAACTTACAATTACAAATTACAAGTTACAATATCAGTTCAATCACAAGCCAAGAGAATGACAGTTCCTAGTTAATAAGAAGACATTGTTCTCATGGTGGCATCAATTCTACTTCTCAAAACTAGATGATAACTTGGGCATTGCTGATCTTCATTCAAGGCGTGGCCTAAGCAGTGCTTCCTTTTCACTTTTAGTATCCGATAACCCACCAACACAAGTTACTTGAGACAAAAGTTGATGAACAATATATATATTAAAATTTCACCTATTTTACATTATACAATACTACATACAGTTTTCAGCAAATGTTTACTTTTGTCACAATAACTAGAACATTCTATACTTGTACACCAATGAAAGCTAATAAGAAACACTTTGCTAACCATATATGTAAATGAATTCAAATGTCTGGGAAATTTTACATAGCGAGTAGAAACTCAAGATATGGGCCTACTTAACATTCTAAAGTAATGGTACAAATGTTTCATAAACATTCACTCTAATCTTCAAATCTGACATGAAATTGCTACACTTCAATATAAATGTTTGAAACAATTAATGTAAACCATGTACAATTTATAACAGTGACACCAAAAGTTTGAACTCTTTTGCATCACGAAATATCTAATATTCATAAGATTGATACAACAATTCTGGCGAGAGGATTTGATGGACTCGCATCATTTTAAGGGCAATCTTACATTGTGTGAAGTAGGATGGGCATAACTGAGACTGTAAGTATGAAACGTACAATATTACATGCCCTGGGTATTCCAATACAGAGCTAAATGGGTTTGTTATATTATCTGATCTACTCAGTTGTTTTGATCTATCATTCCATACCAATGTCCCCTTTGCGTAACAAGATTTAACAGGAAAAATAAAGAAAAATAGGGTTCTGTATGCCACTTTCATCCTTTGGATCTTGCACCTATATTACATATTAACTACAAAATCCCTTATCATAGTCCTTAAGCAAATGCACATGATTGACTTTATACTATCCTGCAACTGTACTAATATTGGACCATTGTTTCTATTGTAACTTGATATTCTTTCTTCTAGATACACCAGCTACATACTGTAAACAAAGGGGCTTTGTAACCCACTAGCAGCTCAATACAGTATTAGACCATACAACGTGTCTTATCTATTCATAGACCTCTAAACCTCATGTAAGGTCCTTGTTCCCTTATTTTGCTCATCTCGTCCAGTTCTATGGCTTAACAATCCAGCTTCTTAAGTACACTGCAGCACAACATGATGCAAATTTATATCTATGAGTCATGTGTTTGAATACTCTTTGTAACATAATTTGCTATTTTTCTAGTACCTTTTAAAACTTATATTTCCTTAAGCCTCTTCTGTTCACCATATGATTTCTAAAATACCATTTTTGTGTTCTTTATAGTTGTTGTCAACACATTTTCAAAATGAAAATTAAGATATGCTTTTAAACTAAAATTCCACATTTGATCAAAGCCCAACTTCTGCTTCACATGGTAGCCAGCACTGCATGTAACACAATGCTGCAGATTGAGAATGAAATGCTATCATGCTGTTTGTGGATTTCTAAGCAATCTGTAATTAACTTCCATCCATTTTCTACCTCCCCTGGGACTTAAAGATCATGGTAACGCTCTTTAATTTGTATTTTCAAGTAGCAGACACGTATAAAATCATATGTTTAACAAAGGAATCAACAGTGATAACTTTCCCCATGACTTACTGTGAGGAGTAATTGTTTATGATAATCTATTTCGTGAATCTCTGCCTTGTTGTACCAGGGTTGGGCCAAATCACAAAATCCTACATTTACCTTCATGATTTTCTGTCAGCTACGAACACTTGTGTTGCAAGTTGGCTCTACGCACCGCACTTCTTTATATTCTTCTATACTTTCCAAATAAGTTTTTTGCATTCGTCTCTCGATCATTACCTTTAAAAATTACAATTTTGGATCGTTTTTACAACTTCTAACTCCAACCTCATTACTGTCATAGCAAAAATTGTATTTCTTTTCTTTCGAAATTCATACATGTCTAACAATTCGTTGACCCCTTGTTCTACACATTTCCATTGAAATTATGATCGCTTAGGCGTCTCACCTTACAAATGTTAGTAATCCTCTACGCTTGAATCGTTATCAATCTGTTACTAGTAACGCAGTATCGACAGGTTCAAAGTACAATAAGCTTCTAAAAACAGTCGATGGATTTTTCATTGTGGAGGGCAATTAAGCACAACAGTGAAGCAAAACATCCCATGACTTGCTCCAACTGTAAACAAAAACAAAGTGCCAATCAATCATCATAAAAGGGCAAGCACAAAATTCTATTGTCGCTATATTGTTAGGTAAAACATCCACACATCACATCAACGAATTTGAACATCTGCTATTCAATCTATCTTAATGTTATCAGGAATGTATTGCAATCGCAGAGCACTTTGAATGACTATCTTTTCACACATGATAGCTCCAACTGACCAAAAGGGTGCATAGTCAAATGTTATAAGCCCCATGATATTGTATGACGTATAACCTTCGTAATTCCAAGGGCAGGCATTGAACTGTCGGAGAAATAATCCAGTTGAAAATTCCCACAAGTATGTCCAACATACGTAAATAATGACGCGTAACGGTAAAATTATTTTATCCTTCAGCCGGAGGAACAACTTCTCCATTATCAATATCGACAGCCCGTACATCGGAAATGACCAAAGTGAAGTGCAGCCATGAAAAGTCCAGTGGTATGTTTGGTACCCACTCAGTATTCGATCAAAGAAATACCACATCGATGTGAAGACAACCTCTGTGAAAAAACCACATAGTCCGTAGAATATCAGTTTAGAAAATATTGGTAATCCAGCGGAATATTTCATTTTCATTCTTTCACCACTTATCAAAAGTACTATTTGCCATTAATCCGGTAGGTAGATAATGTTCTAGTCCCTAGTTGTCAGAAACTTGAGTTACTTTGCACGCTATGAACGAAATAATAGGCGAAAGTGTAAGAACTTTGATAAACAAACTTAAACATTTCAATTAACATTTAAACACAAAATTATTTTTGACTATGTTTTGTCTAGGTAATGTGAACAACACACACCAGGCCCGGTCAAGCAAGTGACACGCAGAAGATATAGATGTGCAATCTGTAGAGGACGGCTTGAAAGAAAGAACATTTCTTCCAGGCTTTGCAGCTAATAGGTAGATCCTATCAAAGACAATGGTACTTATTAAGGTCGAGTTACAACTCGTCTTTTATTCCCTGGCTGCTTACTGTATGTGAATTTCAATCCAGGTCAAATTTTGCGAGGTCCCGATTTGTCCATCACGATATGTGGAGCAGATGTCTTCCATTCGAGCAGACTCCAATCTGCAATTAATCTCTCCTCCAAAAAAATTAACTACCAAACAATTGATGCCGGGTTGATGGTTAGGTTTGCCTACATTCAATCAACGTGGCACAAAATTTTTAATAGTCAATTATTTCAAAGGTCCTTCAAAGTCCAACAGTCAAGTTGTGGGGTAATCGCACATGGGACAGTTACATCAGTGTTGGCCGTGCATAAGATCGTTATAACGCCACATATACTATAATAAACAAGTATGTATGTACTTACCCTCAGAATTTGTACGTGGTAAAGTGTTCGCTTTCTGTCTTGGGAATGGAGATTCTATCCCATTGCCCAAAGCAGGCTACGCCGGTAACATGCCTGTCGTCGGAGATTTTAGATCATGAAGGATGATCGATATGAATTACGTTTGTTTACGTCCGCAAGGTCTATCCCAGACTTCCTCTTCCACAGGGAACCAATACAGTAGACATACTATAAACAACACATCTCGCTTTGTCATTCAGTACTTAAAATTTGATTGAGTCTCGATGTTTTTGCGGTTACCGGGGTTTTTGGGGGCTGACTTTTACACACGAGTTCAAGTCATCGAAAGCAGCCAGCTTATAAATTATGATTTTCCATGTAGATCAAGGCTGAGCTATACCCTTTTAATGGCAGCCAGATCTTTCATTTTCTCTTTTTGGACAATGTTTCATCTGCTTGTCTTTGGTCTACATCTAATTCTTTCGCCCTCAAGGATCTATCTAAATGGGAAAAGGGTTTTTAGCGCTATAGTAGCACCCATTTTACGCACGGAATAGATTTTACTTTTGCCTGCTATTTTGGAATTCCCTTTACTTTTTTATTTATATCTTTCGTACGATTCTTTAGGAGAAAGCAGCATCACTTAAGCTCACCTTCATCAGAGAATAATTGATCATAAGTAAATTTTTTAATTTTAATACTTTTCTGTTTCCTTTTTCTCTGTATTAGTTTTTTTTCTACTTCTTTTTAGCCTTCCTGTTCCTGATTTATGGATATTTTGAGCTTAATGCATTGTATCATGTCAAGCACGATCTATTCTTCTTTTCAAATTGTCCTTGTTTTTATAAAAAATCATATCTTTGTTTTAAAAAGGCAATAAACAACGGTATACTTTACATAGAAGTGCTTAAAAAGTTCGCATATAGCTACTTCAGACTCTCCGAAGTAAGTTCTAGCTTGAACCCCGTTTCGATACACACTAAGGGGCCAGAAGAACTTGATTCAGCCTGGAGCTCCGAACCTTCAAAGCCACTGCTGTAAAGAACAAATGCAGGTCGAAGGAAACACATGGCCAAAAAGAAAATCTTTCGCTGTTGAAAATTCCATTGACTCACCCTGCCAGCATAAATTTACGTCGTCAAAAATATGAAATCCACATGACCTCGCTATCACCTTACGAAGACGTGTTGAGATTATGATAAAAATTCAAGATCCACTTGTCTTCTACGGACTGTATATATTACTGACTCTATATGACTAAAATGATTCCTATGCTGGTTC
Organism: Carybdea cf. marsupialis auct. non (Linnaeus, 1758); assembly: GCA_010016065.2. NCBI lineage: Eukaryota > Metazoa > Cnidaria > Cubozoa > Carybdeida > Carybdeidae > Carybdea > Carybdea cf. marsupialis auct. non (Linnaeus, 1758). The sequence continues at coordinate 9,704 of JAAAKL020005537.1, forward strand.
TTTCCAAGTAATTCCGTGAATGTATTCAGCGAGTGGTTTCCTGGTCGATACAAGTATCATTCTACAGTTCTATGATATGTGATTTTATTTATTAATTCAATGAATGAATCAAAATTTTCTTACTTAGAAACAATACTATTGCCATATTAGGAAACGTAAGGTCTCCTATCCAATAATTATCTACCAGAACTCCTTAGTGCATGACGCTGTAACACATTCCTCAAAATTTAGGTGTATGTACCATTTCCAGCTTAGTTCTTACAGTCAAGCTTTCACACCTACATAGATACAATTGCTGCTATGAAAATCTGAAAGTTGTTTCCAATAATCTTTTGGATACTCACTCATATAGTAGAGGGCTTTTTATAATTAAATTTGACTTACTTTTAATATCTTTCTCTGTGCCATTTATCATGCAGCCTTAATATTTCAAGTCATTTCGGTGTTTAAACTGTGTACCATCCAGAGTCTTAAAAAGTTCAGGGTCATCGATGTTCTAGATTATATACTAAATATCCTTTACGTTAAGACCTAATCCTACTTCTTACAAGCTTCTAGTATTCTATTGAGCATTTACCGGACTTGAGTCAGTTAATTTGATTAAGGCGATATCACACACGAAATTGAGATGAGAGGGGTCTATATTTGGGGATGATGAAAAGACGTTTTTCTTATTTTACGTGAAATATACATAACGTCCTCGATTGTAATTGTGTGAAAGTATCTTTGGAAACTACACTGTAGTCCTTATTTCGTCAAATTTCATCACATTTTGTTTAACATCCACTGAAACCATTCGAGACGGTAAGCCTAGAAAAAGGAACGCAACTTACTTTCGAGTGCCTAAGACAAGCGGTGTCTTAATAAACAGGGGGGAGGGGAAATCTTTGAAGAAATTAATAAAAGGAGGGTCTTGATAAACAAGCGCATTTTTTATGCTTAGAACTCTTCAAGGAACAAGTGGAAATAAACAAAATAAGAACATAAAAAAACCCACGAAATCTCTAGTAAACAAATTATCGAACAAGTTCGTCTGACATATTGTCCTCCTCTTGCACTTCCTCTTCATTTAGCGCTGCTTTTTCCTTCTCCTGGAATTGTTGAATGCGATTCTTGACACTGTTACGAGCGGTAACATAGTTCCGTTTGGATTTTTCATAAATGGGCGAAAATTTCTCGTCGTTTCAGCAGTTGGAAATAATTTCCCCATCTGATCAATGAGAAGTGCATCTTTCTGCACCTCAGAATCTACTTCGAAAAAATTCTGCCAACTCGATTGGAGCTGGAGGGGCTTTAGCAACAGGTTGAAGTACAAAATATTCCTTGGTTAGTAGCAATGTTAACTCCATTTTTATCAGAGGCTTCTTCATTTCCACTTATATCACTTTCATGTCCTTCTCCCTCTTCAGAATCCTCAGTATTGCGTTCAACGGTCGGCACTGGTTTCGCCTGACAATCAAATAATGCAAGGTGGATCGAAGATTGTCCAAAATAAGCTTTCATTACACAATTGGGAATACCGTTTCTATTGAGATGTCTTCTTTTTCTCCTATTCTCTTCCTCCTATTCCAATCTGACTACAGTTCATGTACGCTACACGAATTTCACGTGGCACTACCTATTTAACACAGAAACTAAACTCAAGTAATATTAATGCGACCTATACAGAAATCTAAATATAATGCGAAACGACTTATCAACTGATGTATTTGGGATTAATACAAATGTAACACCTTGGGTATTGGACTAAGGTAAGTAAAACATTTTAAGAGTCGCAGTTGTGGCCTAGTTCTAGCGTTATTATTTTAGACTACCGTTTTTCTTTTAGCATATGAACGTTCTCTTCTGACCACAAGGTCTTGATCTAATAACACTTCTTGATGTTGATTTTTTCGCTTTACTCCTTTTGGTGGGTTTATCAATTTTAAGAGCTGCTTCAGGTTTTGAGGACTCCCTTTTTTCATCACCTCGTCACTGAACCCTTTCAATTGATGCCCAACTAATGCAATGGTACGTTCGGAAACTAAGTAATTTTCACTTCGATCTAATGCATTTGTTATCCAGTGAGCTAAAGCGATTCACAACATCAATTTCCAGCAAGTCAAAGCTATTAGCTAACATTCTGATGATGTCATCTCTGTTAGGTTGAGGTATTACTTTAGGATCTGCTTCCGACTGGTCAAACATTTCTATTTGTCCAAGTTCTCTATGTTTAGTTTTAAGTGGAGTCTGTATCATTAACTTTGGATATCACCAGTTATTCCACCAGCAATGAGAACACAAATGTATCCTTGTTTCAAAAGAGCCTCTACAATCTCAGGCATCAGATGGACATAGATAGATCAATTCTTCCCTGAAAAATGTTGTAGGCCTTTCTGGTTGTAAATTTTTGCATCAAGATATCAAGTATCTATGAACTATCCTAACCTAAATTCTAACGATTGACTGAACCAAGACTCACAATTTGCTTAAACTGTCCTACGTTGATTTATGTGCTAGTTTATGATCTGTTTATTTCTGGAAAAGCTCCAAATATGACTGTATTTTAGCTATCAACTTTATCACTAGATAAAACTAAATAAACTTAAATAATTTGTAGCAAGTCTGCTACATGATCCCTTTTCTGTTCTATCGTATCAGAAGGCAAGGGCTAACAATTACACTACTGTGAAACAGGCTGATGGAAACAAAAACATCAGACCCGTGCCACAGAGTAAGAAGTTCTTGTAAGCATGTATAGTGTATAGTAAATACCAATTTGTCGTCTGTTTTATGCATCAAGATGATGGACCAAAGAAATCTTGCAAGAAAAGTTGGATTTTGTGGTTTCTTTGTATTACTTTTATATATTCTTATTTAAGGTTTATTGTAGTATTGTACTCCGACTCCGTTTCTTAATTGCTTTTAAATTTCTTTTATTTGCGTAAGTTTCCAATTTGTACCTTTTTACATGACGTCCAGAAAACCAGTGTGTGTATGTATATAGAATACCACAGAGGTACAACCCTTTTTAAATATTCGAAATAATAGTAATGATAATAATAAAACAAAAACAATAATGAGAAAGTAGCTGGTTTACTGCATATCCTTATCAAATGCGGCGTGGCGATGCCGTGAATGGGCCATTGCTTTCCAAATATTCAAAAATTGAGTCTCCCAAACTGGAGTCCTATGATAGACCTGCAAAGAAATGGGTTTGTATTACCCATGAGTTTATTCATGTACCACTGCTTATTCTGGAGGGAAGAGGATAAGGGGATATTGTCTGGAGAGTTTCAGATAGTAGGTGTGAGAGGGAAAAAGATTATGTTGGTACATCATGTCTAGATTGATACTATGATTATTTCTCTAGTTAATCTTAGGGAGATGTAAGTTATTACCTGCAGTTTAGTACAAATCACGTGCATTAGCCTCAAACTGCAAACCACCTGGCACTTGGCTCTTCGCTATGGCTAAACCAGTATCCACTAGCCACAATAGAAGTAGACGATAAACAGACTAAAATTTTTAAGAGGCAATTGATATACTCATTACAATACAACAAGCAATCATGCCATTCGTAGGCACATTCCCTTGTTGTAGGTTAATGATTTCAGGAAAATGCGAAAGGACCAGGATATCTATTCGGATGTGAAGCAAATGTAGAATGTTATGCAAAGGCTTAGCGATTCACTTTGCATAAAACAGTATTGATTTGAAAAAACGTTACAGATCGTAAAATTGAAACACATGACATACAAATTCCAAGACTAAAGTAACTTCTTGGGAAGAAAGGCTTTAGTTTTCATTTTTCTTGAAGAATTTAAAAAGTATTTAGCACTCGCCCAGTTAAGCTTTTTAATCATAAAAAAGTTAAAGTTGTTATGTAGGGGTATTCAAATGTCCACAGCAGAATATCATGGGAGACTTTTGAAATCTTGTATGAAAATGAAGAACATTTTGGCATGCATAATAAGTGAAAGCAAGAAATGGCAGTTCTACTCGAAAGTTGACTCTACTGCAAAATTCACCTTCCTAAAATCAGTGTTGAATTTACACGGATAGAAGGTTTTTTAAAAGTGCACACAGATTTCCCTAGGCATACATAAACTTACATACTTAAAATGACTTGTTTTAAGTGTTGGGTGATTTTGTCACGCTCCCACTCACACTTTTGTTGTCTACGCCCATGTCAAGATCCCGTTTGGATACTGTTGATGCTGTGTTAGAGTTTGAGACAAGCACGTGGCCTTGGGGGTTAACGGGGGCTACTGCTCTCACATCCAAGCTTGCCATATTGCCAAGCAGAAAGTGAAATTGCTCTCACATTGGCTGATCCATGTTCGAGGAGGTTTTCTGAATTGTCGAGGCTACATTTCTGATAGAACTAAAATAACTGTGTTTTACCTGCAGATAGATATTTGTCAAATTTGTTGTATACACACAAAAACAATCTTCTTTACTTAGTTTCAGGCTTGGTAAAATTTTACCCCTCCAAACATGTTTGTTCACCCCTGAAAATAAAATTTTGCCTACGTGCCGGCCTACCTACCTGCCTATCTTGAAAACGTTAACTCACATGTTGTGTGTAGCTAAATGTAGGAACATACAAGGAGTGTAACCTGACTTCAAATATCACGCAATGCATACGTGACATAATAATAGTGACAACATGCTGTCGAGAGAGATATTGACAGTTTTTGAAGAGTCGGCTTCTTCTGATTTTTATCTCATCTATTGAACTCTGGTTTCCTCCACCCCCTCCACCCCCTCCCCCCCTGAATTTGCACTGGAGAGTTTAAACTTTAGGTGATGATGTTTTAAACCAGTGAACTCTACATAAAAATACTTTTATATGGAGTTAAATGGTCTGAGCACACAACTTCAAATGCAAGCAAGTGTCACCCTCACACTAAAAGCACAGCATTGACGCCATTTATAACGTCCTTGGTTTATTGCTTTTTTGTGATCTGTAGGATTCTTTGTTATAGGAGTCATTATGAAAATATAGAAAAGATTTTCCCAATGGTGAGTCGATGGCTAAATACATCGGTTAACGAGAAACATTATTTACTTTGCTTCAAACTCAAGCTCATGAATTACGAGGGTTTGGTTTCATATGATAGTGACAACGAAGCCTTCTACACTGGCTAGGGCCGTAGCTAAGGAGACAAGGAGGCAATTGCCCCCAATCTTAATCTCAAAATTTTTGCCGTCCTTTAAAACTGCGGTAAATTTCCTTTATCCTTTCCTTTATTTCCTCAATGAATTGACACCCCCTTCTCAACACCCCCAGGAAAAATTTCGAATTCTGGGGAAAAATCTCAATTTTCATGTTGCCTAAATCAGTAAAGACGTCAATGGACAAAATAGAGAATGTTATCCTTTCCTAGCACCGAGACTTCAGCCTTCTAAATTTAAATTTCTCTAACAAAAGCTTAAAATTTGATGCTGGATGCTACCTTAAGCATCCAAGGAATATCAACAGGGTTTTGAACAGAGATTTTTGAGGCTCAAACGCCTCCAGTTTAAACACCAAATATACTACAGGCCTGGTGTTTTTGGAAAGGGGTATTCCAGGGTAGCTTTCAGATATCTGGGGTAAAATCGTACTATTTCTAAAACTGATGATTTTTGGCGTCATGATTTAAGGTGACATGGCCTTTTATTCACGAACAAGCAGTATTGGCTAAGCTGGCCTTTTATCAGGAGTCATTGACAACGAATGTATGGCACGTGCCACACTATGAGCTCTAAAGTGAAAGGAACCAATGTTCAGTACAGCACAATACCAATATATCCAACACAAGTAATATTTTGATAGGTGATGAAATCATCTGATTGCCATGGCTCCTAGGCCCCTTTGCGTTTTCCCTGCAACTGTAATAGTTCATGACCGCTCAGGTGTCTTCAAGGTTCCAGATTGATTTAACTTGTTTCTCAAGAAGCATGTCAACGATCAGACAGATCCTTTTGTGACGCTGTAAATTGGTCTGAGAGTGACACAATGGTCCATGCACTTTCATGCAAAATATAGCGTCGATAGGCAAAGCCCATGGCGACTTTCTAGACGATAGGAGCCTAGGAAACAAAATGCAATGTGTCGATACTCACAAACAGCAATCAGAACTATCAGAAAATCATCTTGGGGGTCCCGTTTTTCAAGCACGTCATGCCCTTTACACGCAACCTCTAACTTCACAACATGCTAGAAAGACGAAAAACGATTTGCCAGGAATTGTATTCTAATAATGTGGTATTATTGCGAAGCGTTTGAAAGTGTAAATAGTGTTGATGCTCTAGAACATCTTTAAGTACTAAATAAACCGTCTTTAAAATCATACGTTTATAACAGGTGAAATCTTCTTCGGAAAACCTTCAACAGCGTAAATGCTGCAACCAATCGGATTACATTTGTATGGGACTGGAGCCCATCATGACGTAGTTTAGCGCGAGGTAAAATCTTGCAAAATGTGTCCTTGCTACTTCACGCCTCTAAGTAATAAAAGAAATCGATTTAAAAATACTATTTTTAAAAGAGGCAAAATATTAGAATAGAATGTAATTTGTAGAGAATTGGAACAAAAATTCATATCAGTACTCTGGCGGAAGGTTGAATGATCCAACACGTGATGCTCCAGCACACTTCTAAGTCCAAAATATATCATCAAAAAGATAAGAGTTTTCCAGACCGGTGAAATCCTCAACACCAAACCTTCGATTTCTCAACTTGCTGCTACAACGACAATTGATTTGTGTGATAGCCAGGAGGGACGTCTAAGCTTGCAAAATATGTTGATATCCTCACATACTTAAGTCGTCTTGAAAATCAAACTTTTTAAGGAGTTCAACTCCTATCAACCAAACTTCCAACTTCACAACGTACTGAAACGACGGAAACCGATTTGCAAGGAACTGGATATCTATAAAGTGGGAGTGTTGCTAAAGCGTTAAGGATAGAAAGGTATTCATGCTCCTGCTCGACGTCATGTACACAAAACATAGTTACAAATACCAACCTTTTCAAACAGGTGAAATCCTCTGAACCACGCCTTCAATTTCACGAGGGCCTGCAAAAATTTTTGCAAGGAACTAGAGGCACTTGATTTAGTAGACTGGAGGGAGGTTTAAAGGTGCAAAATGTTTCTATGCTCCCAACTACTTAACGAATCGTTTTGAAAATCGAGATTTTCAAATAGGCAAGATCCTCTTCACCTAGCCTTCCACAACTCCCTACAACAACAGAAAATGAAAGGTAAAAGAACTGCACGGACATGGTGTCTCTGTTGTATTATGTATCGTATTGCTAAATACACATCTAATGATGTTAATGTTAGTTCCCATGCGCCCTTGTCCGCAAGAGACACCAGCACGCCCTTGAAAGCTAAGTTGTGCAATTTTTAAATAGTTCGAATACGTAAGCACGCGTTGTTGTACAAGTGAGTTCTTTATAGATTCGCTTACGTTCACGACAAACTAAAATAAAACAGTCTCCACTAAGACGAAGGACGAAAAAGGGTCGTTGCTGCCACACATCTCTTCTTCAAAATCGAACTTTTCAAAAAGGTGAAGTCCTTTTTACCTACCCCCTAACTTCTCAATGTGATTTGTAAGGAACTGAATCCACATGATGTAGTAGTCCGGTTTGAGTAGTAGTCCGGTTTGAGTAGTAGTCCGGTTTGAGGTTTAAACATGCAAGCACTCCTCTGACTTCTCAATGTGCTCGAAGGATGAACTGTGATTTGTTAGGAACTGAATCCACATGATGTAGTAGTCCGGTTTGAGGTTTAAACATGCAAACACTCCTCTGACTTCTCAATGTGCTCGAAGGATGCACAGTGATTTGTAAGGAACTGAATCCACATGATGTAGTAGTCCGGTTTGAGGATTAAACATGCAAACACTCCTCTGACTTCTCAATGTGCTCGAAGGATGCACAGTTATTTGTAAGGAACTGAATCCACATGATGTAGTAGTCCGGTTTGGGGTTTAAACATGCAAACACTCCTCAGACATCTCAATACATCGTCTAGAGAGCGAGTTATTCAGCCAAGGTGCAATGCTTTTCACGAAACCTGTAATTTCACAACGTACAGCTACATTATGGGGATTTACACTTTCTTTTCACTTTTATTCATTTTTTTTATTTTGAGGATAAAGTGTTGTGTACTTAGACGTGCTCTAGGTTCACGGGACTATTTGAGGCTCTTTTCAGACACTTTGTTTTCTTTCTTTTATTTCTTTTTATTATGTCGTATAAAATATTAGGACTCCGTAATGGACATTTTTTTAGGAAATGAAACCGTGGTTTTCATGGATTGAGTGAACTGGCTTTTCTGTTATGTAACATCTCATTTCAGGAGTTCCATTGTGTTATATTTTGTGACGTTTTAGAGATAAAGAAAGTTTTGAATATGCAAATTTTGAAAACTCATACCAAGATTTTAAGTTAATTATTTTAGATTTGATAAAATTGAAATAAAGGACTTCTTAAACTTTAGTTGCACAAGCACAAATTTCAATCATTTGTGAAGCAGAGGGAAGTAGTAAATTTCTTTTGAGCCATTCAGGGAAAAGGATATAGTTTTCATATGTCTGATTCAGGGTGAAACGTATAATTTGCGAATGCATGAGTCAATATTTTGTCGACGGCATAAAACGATTTCCTATAATCGTGCACTAAATCTAAAGTGTACCTTCAGTGGTCAGAAACTCCTTGATATATATTTTGTTTTGTTTCAAGGAATCAAACTGCCACGTTACCTTTCGTCTGACGTACAGTTTGCCGTAGTTATACGTGATTCTTTAACGAAGGTTTTCCATAACGAGGCAATTTTTGACGTCATAAGAAACAATATCAGAAAAAAGACAAAGGATTGCCCATTGAGATCAAAACAGTTGGTTTTGAAGGATAAACGAGAAACAGAAATTAGTTCATTACAGAATGAACCACACAATTGACCAAGTCCCGTGAAACTTGGGTCATAGAATTGAAATTCAACTTTCCAAGCCTTAGGCCTCTCTGTACAACAGAACATCGGGATAGTCATGAAATAATTAAAGCTCTGTATATCTCATTTGTCATTTCAAGTTTTTCAGTAAAACTGTACTTAACTGTTCCTTATTGCTTAATAACCCTGATCAGTGGCGAAGTCAGAGGGCAGGCTGGTCAGGCTGGGCCTGACCTAAGATTCTCAACAAAAAGTTTCTCAAACACCCTCTCGCTCTAGTTATTGTCAAGATCTTGATTTATTCAACGCCATGGCGACTCACACAATCCTGCCACTCTATCTAACCCTACGCAATCACAGACAAGTGTACACAACACGTGCTCGTGATGTGGCTTCTCAAGCTGAGTTTGTTGATTTATCTTACTCATGCCAAGAAAATTGGCCTGACCAACGTCATAGATTTCCCCTGGTTGTGACATCTGATTGGGTATTACAAATTTCGAGGCCTTTGTTTAGGGCAGTCTGG
>JAAAKL020005538.1:2593-19156 GCA_010016065.2 Carybdea cf. marsupialis auct. non (Linnaeus, 1758)
GTGGCTCTTGAGGGAGGGAGTGGGGAGGGCGTGGGCGGGGTGGGGGGGGGGGGGAGGGGGGGGGACGACTAGTCCATTGCTGAATGGTGGAGCATTCTTTTATGATGATGTTATTTCTAAGTATACTGAGAAAGATAGAAGGATAGATTTGCAGAGTAGATAGCGTTTCAAAGACAAAAGAGTGCTTCTACAGATGTACCTGGCATGATAAAGGAATTGTGGCAAAACTAGTTTTGTAGCACGCCTGGTCCAAAGGGATACCCTACGCCACTGCCTCAGAGGTAAAAACTTAGTCGGTAATAACTTTGGTATTAGTTCCCTTTCTACAAAAAAGAAGTTTACGAACGTTTACTTTTCATAACGGCACCTTCAATCAATACTGAATTTGTGTTTGAAATTGACTAGTATCAAGCAGTTGCACGCGATGTGGATACACGATTTATACGACCACGTGAAGGAAAGGCAAGATATTATCAAGAACGGGTTCTCTGCCGCTGGGATAAATGAAACTTGCCAGAACGCAACTAGCTACATGACGAGAATGGTCAACCTTTATCCCAGTGGCGAGTACACCACAGTCTAAACTTCTACGGTTAACATTTTGCATTGCAAACCTTTTAAAGGATTTGTCTTGAAGTTGTCTTTTATGTTGCAGATAAGGGCAATAATCTTTATGGATATAGATTTGTCATTGCTTGCTTTGATATTTAACACCTTGAATACTTGTCTACTACGAGGATCAATAAGGGAACAGGGGAGGGATTACACGTGGTTACATTACACACAAAAGAATGATAAAATAATTGGTCTGTATAACATCGGTAATGGTTTTGAAGGTGAAACAACATGATGATGGAAATTTTCGTCGGAAAAAAGTCAGTAAAAGAAATATTAGCCTGTAAAAACTTTAGTCACTTGCAAAAAAGTTAGTTACTTATTACCGACTAAGCTTAACCTCTAAGGTGCCACAATTCGAGGGCAACATTTAAACGGGACCATTCGCCATCCAAGCTAGCCCGCGTTTCCAACTAAAGAGTTGCTTTGGTAAACCAAGCTGGTTATGAGTAAGCGAGCTCCAGAACCATCTGAGTTATTATTAGTAGTAATCTATAGTAGACAAGGCCAAAAACCGACACCAAATTCTTTCGAGTATCAAAAGATTATTGTAGTATGGTACACGTACGTTATGCATTTTCCTAGAATGAATACAAAACGATGGCGTTAACATACTATTGCCATGTGTAAAATTTACAAATCGAAGCTATTGTCTTTAAACCAGGATTTCAGGATCGTCGCTATATATTATTGAACGCAATGAAGCCACGTTGGCTTCTACAGAAACTATTTTGTTTAGGATATTTCATTTTTCAGGATAGCAAAACGTGCAACTTCATGATAGGCCTAGGGCACTCTTCGTCATTACATGAGAAGACTGGAGCGCAGTCCATTATTGCTAGAATGACCAACAAGAGCAAACAAAACCACCGTATGACATACGACCTGGAGCATACTCGATCTGCAAGGATGGCAATAGAGCGGTCACGTCTGATGTATACTCTATTCTTTCAAGGTCTTTCACGTCTTGCACTATTCTGCTGATGCAGGAGGATAATTGACAGTGTTGCAGACAGATCTCTGGTCACTCGTAATCTTGAACCGTTCTATAGAGTAATTAAGTCCACGAGGTTTCCTTTCGGTTCTGTCATCTCCTCGGGAAAATACGCCACAAGTTTGTCAAATAACTGTACAAAAGAACAACAATCGGAGAGAAACTGATGAGAAAAAGTGCTTCTGTTTCCGCTGATAATTCAGAAACAATGGTAAACACAGTTTTATTATAGTGGCAGTGGCGGTTTTAGAGGGAGGCCGACAGGGCCATGGCCCGCGGCCCCGCACCTCCAGGGGCCCCTGTTTTAAATACTAAGAAGATAGTATGTGTTTAACTGCCCATATTACTATGGTGGGAGTAATTGAGAACTTGAAACTTTACCCATTGGAGGCAATACAGTATCTCCGGAACTTCTGCAGGACGATAATGCCTGAACTCTATTGCAATACATGACGTCATAGGGCCCCGCAAACGTTTTTGAGACCAGGGCCCCGTGCCCTCCAAAACCGCCACTGCTTACTGGTTGTGTTGACTTAGTATTCTGAAAAATGTTATGGTGAACAAGATTGAACCAAACAATTCAAAGATCTGTCTTTATGGCTTCGACATTTCCCCGGGAGGGAGAAGTCAGCATTTCATGGGGAGTCAGATTTAATAGGGGTTTATTACGCGAGTATGATGGCTCTATCAATTTAAGGTTCTGAGATGTACACGGACGAAGCTGTATGTCAAATAAGGGTGCTGGCATACTCGGTTATATGTTATCCAAGTACAGCGGATGCTGAATGCCCGATTAGGTGCAAGGAAAACCATTCATTTTTGCCATCTTTCAAACATGGCCGACGTTGCCGTTAGCATAACGCCACTAGGGTAAACGCCCCTACACTTCATTTTTATACGGAGAACAATATTGTACATTCGCTGTGGGGTTATATAGCGGGCATTACAAATTAGTCTCGCCTACTATTGTGGGGTTACACCGTCCGTAGGCTTGCGTACTCCTATCTAAAGTAAATGTTTGTCTAATTCTAATTTGCCTCTCTTTCGCGCAAAATTTTAATTGTCCTCTCAGCTCCGTTATCGTACACCAAAGCGTCTCCTCTGTTCATAAGAGCACCCCTATTTCAGATTGTAGCTGCATTACTTGGTAATCGCGCAATAAACTCCCTTGTTTACTTTGAACCAGAAAGAACATCAAGGTCTACATTGGACTTAAAGTACTTTCCCAAGCTCCGCCTATAAAGCATATACTTATACGTGCCTCGCACATTTGTGAGCTATTCGTGGGGTCATCTCTTCGAAGGTAACGCTATGTATTTAAACAGGCCCCTTTGGAAGAGGGGTATCTTTCAAAGAAGAGGATCAATTAAATCCAACCCCCTCCACTGATTACGAGGCTGCTGTATACATACCTAGTCGTATCTCCTACATTCCAATGCAACTTAAGACAGCCATATAAATTCGGCAAACACCCAACATGATAAGGATAAAATAATGAACGAAGAAAATTTAAATCAGAGTGAGTATGAACTCTTTCCCTGCAAATGTTACTCGCTTATGCATGATCATAAACATTTGAATCTCATTAAAATCGTACATTGCCTATTCAATGAAATGGTCTTAGTAAGGTCCTGTAAGTGTGTACTTCTCATAAATTAAAAGGAAAGAAGTCTATGCGACCCCAAACGAAGTGTTGGGAGCCTACAGCAAGAAGTAAGATATTAGGGGAAAAACTTAATTGTCATGTTGCCCTATTGGTGAGAACGTCAATGGCCAAAATTGAGAGTGATGCCCTTCCCAAAATGGAGATATCAGGTATCAAAGTTTTGAATCTCTCTAACAAAACACTATTGTTTGATGCTGGTTCCTAACTTAAGGAACCAAGGAATCTTAATAGAGTTTTGACCCGAGATTTTTAAATTCAAATGCCTCTAGTTTGAACACTTTATACACTACAGGTCTGCTGCTTTCGGAAACAGCCTATTCCAAGCTTACCTTTCGGTATCTGAAGTCAGATTGTACTATTTCTAAAACTTTTGATTTGTGACGTCATCACTTCCCCTCAGCATTACATTTTTATATCACATTTATCTACTATAGCTATTACTATGTTCGAGAGCTTTTATTTTCTTAATAGGACTATAGCGTTTTCCCGAGTGGAAAGAACAGACTTTTGATTGCACAACTTCATTTTAAACTTACCTCTGTCCTATTTTTATGGATAGATACCGTGGGCTGGTTCTCTTCCTCATCTGTCACAAAGGAGAAAAGGAAAACATGTGTGACTTGCATAAACTCGCATGTAAGCTACACCGGTTATCATTTAGGCAATACCCTGCTCTTTACTGGTATGATACAGCTACTTGAGCTCGAGTTGGACGGTAGTTGCTAGGAAGGAGTGGGGGTGAGTGCGGTCGAGGGTCACGTGGTTCTTCTGCTTACAAGGCTAATATCCTTACTAGTATTAAGAATTTCCATATGAACATGTTGATATTAAATCGCTTTGATTGTCACTCGTTTCACTCCACTGGCACTCTGCATGCTACATATATAACACGGTCAATCCAGAAAAAGGGCTTCAAGCTAAATAGCCAGATAAAAGTAGCGATCAACTCGAATTTACTCAAACAACGTCCAAAATGAACTTAAGAAACAACAACTAAAAATGACCTTAAAAAAGAAAAGCAAAGAAGAAACCACTACTGCCATCAAACAAATACAACTCTCAGCCAACGACCATGAAAACCATGCATAAAAGACACATAAAAGACGCATAAAAGACGCATAAAAGACGCATAAAAGACGCATAAAAGACACACAAAAGTGTGTGAATGACAGATACTAATGAACTTCTGTAAAGAACCTAGGTGGCACATTAATCTCACCTTCATATTCTCCAAGTTCATCTTCGGATGTCTGCTTCTGTAGGAACAGGGTACCAGCCAAAGCTTCGAACTAAATTTTGAGAATAGAGAACGTATATATACGAAACAAGGGAATGCTCTGGTTGAGACATAAATGAACCTGGTAACAAGTCTTGCTTTATTGATCACGCTTCCGTCTACCTAAATCGCACACCAATCGTTTTTGGGTCAAGACTAAAAATTCCAGCATTAAAGTACAAATATCGAACAAATAGTCGCCAAACAATGGCAATTGGGTTGTCACTTCGTTTAAAACTCATCTAACTGTCGATTCGCAGTCCAGGCTGCCAGAATCCATGTCACCATACGCAGAAACACATTGCACAGGTCTTCTTAAGCATAGCAAACAGCAGGTGGCTCACAACTACAACTACATTCACATCCGCTCAAATGCTCTGTTTATTGTGTGTTACATACACATCCTTTCCGTAGTTTACTACTGAGTTCGAGTCGTTCGAAATTATAGCACTGAACTCAGAAAAGAGTGGATCGAGCTTCCCATTGTTTCCAACTACGAAAAAGTGTAGTCAAGAGTAATGGCCCCCATAAGTTCAAATAGCGCGGGAAAGTCGGCCATGTTGCGCAACATTGTTTATAAGCTTTGTGTGATGGGGACTGAAATGGCGTCCAACGACTGACCTCACTTTCAGACGGAAGATGCTCGATCCAGTATTTTTAGAGATCAGTGTCTGTTGTCTGCAAAACTGTGTATCTCACTAAGCGGTCGACCATGTTCTCTATTATTTGTTGTTTAAGGATCATCAAGAATGACTGTAAGTGTTACCAGAATGTGATATTTAGGGAAGTAGAGGATAATTAGTTGTTGGCTGAAGATGCAGCTTTCGCACCATTATCATGCTGACTCTACTCCTACAATAAATCGCAGAAAAGTAATTATTTATCTTAGTCTAAATGTCAACACTATTTACAAAAAGATTATTATAACACCTTGTTAAGCAAAAATTCTGGCTGAGTGTAACATAAAAACGTCTTAATAAATAATTGAGCTTTAGATAATTTATCTATTCCATGAGATTTGCGATGCAACTCAAATTTTCAAGCTTTTAGTTACCTTGGATGACACAGCTAGCTAGTCTTAACACTAAGAAATATGAGGTAGCTCTTAATCTATTCACTAGTTCTCGGCTGACTGTGACGTTTAAAGCTGATACTCATGTTTGCTCTTCCATGATGAATCAAATACTAATATTAATAAAGTCAGCAATACTTTCCTTCCTTATCTACTTGACGTAAAAGCCAGTAAAGTTCATGATTGACAGGTGAATGACGAGAAGCAAGTGGGAAGGACCTAAACGGAGCTTGTGCATTGGCTTTAGCCCAAAGTCACTCTCTTGGTTGCTCTCTTTCTCTCTGTATCTCTCGCTTTCTAGTGGATTTTCATCTGTTGCAAAACTCTTGTTGAACCTCCCATCTGTGGAACACATTGCCACAATACTGTTTCCCAAAGGACTACAACATGGACATCTTCAAATCAAAGTCATAGAATTTTATTCATTCCGTTCATATCTTTCGTTATTCATCATCGTTCACCTGTCAGTCTATTCATCTCATCAACCCTAATCCTAGAGTAGTTTTTAGCCTTGATAATTAATGACTCACTGGTACTTGAAGAGCCCCACCCCCCAAAAAGCCCCTCCATACTGACAGTGAAGATAATGAAATTCAAAAATCTAGTTTAATACTGCCAAGAAACGTAAAGGATGGAAGTATAAAAGGGCAATGTTATTGACATGCAAGATGGAATGTTCTTAGCACACTATTTTGTTACAGCCAAGGTCTATGCCTCCTTTGAATCAGTTATATATTATGTTTTTCTTTGGAAATCTAAAAATTTATATGTAGTCTTGGACAATGATTTTAAACCACATCCGATGGTAAATGGCTTTGGTTCGGTAGATCCGGGAGATTGAGGGTGAAGAATATGAACAGAGTTTATGTCTGTTCCTGAACAAGTCCTGGGAACATTGAAATCATTTAGGTGAAAATCAATTTCACATCCCCCATCCCCCGTTCAACCCCCCAAAATATATATATTTGGTGGCTACGTCACTGACTGAAGTAGGATTGCCACTAAACTTTTAAGAGACAAGAATAAGTAAAAGCACTGTGTTATCTCTTTGTTACATATTGAAGCAAGACATTTATGATAAGGAAAGCAGAAACGGGAAGATCGAAGCCTTGAAAAATGGGTACGGAGAAGACTGTTAAAGGTAAACTGGACATTTAGAAGAACGAATGAATGGATATAAACAGATAGTTCAATATTGAATACTATCAGAAAGTGGACACATGAACAGAGCAGACAACAGTTGACAATGCAAAGAAAAATTGGAGGCAAATGAGGTAGTAGAAGACCTGCAACAAAAACACTCAAAAAACAGAAATGTTTACCAACTAAAGAAAGACAAATAGATCTGAAAGAGTTGAACGGCGTGAAGGGCAACAACAACATATACTAGTACTAACGCTGAATAATATTCTCTAGATTAAAATTTTGACTAGCACAAAGTAGCGTTCATCAAATCCTGCTGTCGTTTAGGATTTTGAAAAGGAACGAAGCAAATAACTGCCATCGAGTCCCCACCGTCATATCATAGGTTTGTTACAGAGTCTAAATTAACGTTGGTGAACCATATCTCGTACTCGTGTGATAAAACTAAACGTTCAAATGTTAGTACTACCTGCTCCCCATCTGGGACAACCTTTTGAGGTCACATGTGCCACCTGTTGGAGACCTCAGTCAGGCTCACTAGCCTCACTTTGAATTTAGTGAAAAGTGAAAATGTCACTACCGGGATTCGAACCCAGGTCTCTTTTAACTTGCTATCTTCAAATCCTCTCTTCTACATGCAATTATATTTATCGAGTCTTTTTCACGGTGAAATAGTTTAAATATAAATTACCTCAACAGAACTAAAAAGGATGAGACAATAGCGCATGAAGCAGTACGAATGACATTATCAAAGTTGCCGAATGTATTCGCTTCAAAAATCATACCTTAAGAACCAACTAAAAATTCACACTTTCCAACGAGAAGTGCATTTTAATTACAACGGAATGTTTTATGTTGGCTATATCGTTCCATCGAACTGCCGTTTTCTCTCTATAGTTGTTGTAGCTGTTACTGTGAGTTGCACATAGTCTCATCTTTAAGTACGACAGTATACCCGTCTGTGTATACTTTGCGCTGCGCTTGCACGGTGCTGGCATCATCTTGGAAAATGTTTCATTTTATAACAAAGTTTGCAAGAACAAGTCCATGTTAAGGCTCACGGAAAATTGTAGGTAGGTTATATTGTTGGGTTACCGTTGCGCTGTGGTTCTACTCGTTGTAGCAGTTAGACCTAATTATTAAAAGATCCATTTGAAGGAGTAAAAAAGTCATAATTTTTCCTGGAGATATTTTAACATTACACCGGAAAATGTAATGCTCTCTGCTGACCTATTGGGATAGCTCTCTAAAGGTTTGAAGAACTTACCGTGTCTTTTTCGCTACTCGAGTAAATCCAGTGACAGGAATGTTTGAATACTTCAAATCCATATCGCTGCAGCACTTCCTTTCCGGGGTTGAAAGGCGTGAATGCGTTGAACCCATTCAAGGGGCATTTGGTGAGGTATTGTTGGCCTTGCTGTTGTAAATAGTCTGTTGGATAAAAGTCAACGCTGATGCCTCGATACCTCGTTTCTGGATACTTGAAGCACATCCCATTCCCGATGCTTGCATCTTCTTTTATGTAATTTTTACTCAGGAGATATGGGATTAGCTTGGCACGTACGATGCTGTCATTTCTTTGGTCAAAAAGTACATCTGCATCCAAGTCCCACGGCATCGACTGCTTCATCTTGACTGCAGCTAGCAGTGTTCCTACAAGGGGTACGGCATCAAAAATCTGACATTTACTGAGAAACACGACTACAGATTTTAAAATAATAGCTCAGTTATACGTCTGTTGATTTGAGCTTGGTCATACTAAAGAAGACTATACTTAGTAAAGTTACCAACAACAGCTAAACAGGATAATAAAAACAAACATTCTTCTTGTCAATTCCCACGCATACAGTAAAGCAGCATCACTCATAACATTGACGTGCTTTTCAGTACACAGTAGTGGCATAGTGGTATAGTGCCAGACTCACACTCCGAGGGTCGTGAATTCGAACCGACCCTGAGCTTGCCTGACACGATCCCAGAGATACTGTGCTCTGTCATCTGCTCTCGTGAAGTGGAAACTATGTTTCGAGAGATAGGACAGAGGGGTGACTACATGCGTGAATAGCAAGAATGGGAACCACAAAATAGCATGAAAGTAAGCATAAAAGAAGTAAGCATGAACAGATTGTCATCCGAAAAGGAAAAGTAACCCGTTCCTAGAAGTGGCTTCGGCCTTGATCAGGGTGAATACAATTAAAAAACCCCCCAAAAACGAGACCAGTTGCACTTGCCCTTTAAAAGCAAATATCGGGGTGTTAACGCTACACAAACCAGTTAATAATGGCTGCATTGGCAACAGGCTTGCCTACGCTGCGAATGACTCGCTTCGTATTGTATTTATTTTTATGAATGGGAACTTAAGGCTTCGGCTATTGGATTAACGTTTTAGATTTTGCAGGCTTTGTTACCATGCTTACTCTCAGCTACTTTATCAGTTGAGTTGGTTTTCGTTTATACTAACATGTTTTAAAGATGACCGTTTTGTTTTTATGATGACCAATATATGCTCTCTGGTCCTCCCCCCGCGGCTTATTAATTTTTGTAAAATGTTCCACCCAGGACATTCTTATTCCACTATTCTTTTTCACTATAAAGAATGTAACACCATGTTGTAAGAGGTTTTCTATTTCTTGTCTAGAAAAGGGCTCAACGTTTGCGGGCTCTTTTCGACAAGTGGAAATAACATTAAAGCAAGGCCAAAATCGAAGGTTACAGGTTAACTTATCCTTGAAACTGCCTCTAAAACACAATTTTGCAACATGGAAAAGGTTATCTTTCTGCACCTTTGACGAGCGACATGCTGTAAAAAAGTGCTTACGTCTGCATTTCTTAGGAACTGTCAATAAAGGGTAATCACCAACAGTAAATGACATGGTTATAGTTGCATAAAAGTCTGGAATCAAACGCTATAATAACTGTCTCAGATTAAATTGATGAGGTTTATGAAAAATCGACGTTAAGAAAACCAAAGCTTTGCAAAGTTAACTGATGCAAACATATCATAGAACGCCATGAGAGAATTTTTAGCACAAACAATATTTTTCCATGACAAATCTTGGGTATGGTGATTGTCCTTAACTGACGCAGCTCTGAAATATTTGTTTTCAATACATTTGAAATGATTCCTATCATTGTAAATATATTGGTAACTAAAGAGTTTTTTTTAATCCTATTGCTTCGTCATTTACTCCTGCCTCCTGTTCCAGCCTACTCCAGCTCGTACGCTAGCGGCATAGTCATAACTGTTTCGTGTTATTGATATCATTTTTTGTTTTCCATTCATGAAAATAAACAGGTGGACAGCTAAAGCATAGCTTCTTATCTTAATGATAATGGACGTCAAGACATCGCGCAAAGATCGGCCAGTAGATGAAGAACAGGAAGCCGGGAGTCAGGAGATAGAGTGAAAGACACAGATGCGAGATCTTGTAGGAACTGTCACTTTCTTCAGAATTCAATTGAGCAATTGCCTGGAACTGATCGTAGAATGAAATGACACTTTTTATCTTAGATATTGTCAGCTAAACCTATTATCGATTAGCTCAGTATAGCAAATGTTCCAACAGAAAACAGGGTAGATCAAGGGGCGTGACCAGCCAACCTAAACTGGGTGGGGAGGCAAAAAGTTGTCAAGAAACCACTCCTAGCTTTGAAACCATTAAAACTTATGAAATGACAGCAACAGTTATCTAATGCAGGAGGAATCTCATGCCATTGTTCCTCATATTCGCTTTTAGTTCTAACACCAGTTCTTTTGGAGAAGTAGTAGGAGAAACACGCCACAGCATAGATCTGTAAACATCTTCTCAAAAAGGGAGCGCTACTGAATATATAAATATATATAAACTAAGTTAAAAAATTATCCCTTTTCAACTTTCCTTCAGTAAAATAAACAAAACAGAAACAGTGATTACCAGGGAGAATTTTGAACATAAATATCTTTTTTTTTCGAGTTAAGATTCGATAAGAATCTGAAAAAAGGTCCCTTTTTAGGTGTCAGATTGTATTAATAAACATGATACAAACCTAGTCATAGTTTCTCTGCCATAATCTGCACTGAATTCTAAATTATTTTTAAATTGAAAGTGCATGCCTCACTTACCTTTCAAAATCATAGTCCCATCCGAACTAATTTCCAAAATAAAAAAAATAAACCGCTTTAATATATCCTTGAATCACTGGGTTTTGCTATTAATATATTAAAATAACTCGTTTCTGTTGGAACATCTGCCGTTTATTGAAAAGCTTAAGTCAAGTTATCAAGTGTAGGACAATTTTATTCATTGCGAAATTTACGTTGTTCCTCTTGATGCCAAGGCACCGGGCAATACAGTAGGTAATTAGCAGGATCGGATAGATAACCATAACAATGTCCAATAGAATATGAATGAAAATGACTTTGCTCTATGTAAATCACAGCATCACGTAACATGGTATAGGTACTGGCTTCATTGATATGTCAGAAGAAATCCTGTCACTGACAAGCCGGAAGGACGTGATATAGGTACTGGCTTCATTGATATGTCAGAGAAATCCTGTCACTGACAAGCCGGAAGGACGTGGTATAGGTACTGGCTTCATTGATATGTCAGAGAAATCCTGTCACTGACAAGCCGGAAGGACGTGATATAGGTACTGGCTTCATTGATATGTCAGAAGAAATCCTGTCACTGACAAGCTGGGAGAACGTGATATAGGTACTGGCTTTATTGATATGTCCATGAGTTTCTGTCACTTAGAAGACGGAAGAAATTCTGTCACTGACAAGTTGGAAAGACATGTTATAGGTACTGGTAAATTTAAGTGTCGTCAAAGTTGAAAAGTCGATTTAGGTACTGGTTTCACTTCTTTGTTAAAGAAATCTTACCTTTGGCTGGCCAAAATCGTGTTTGGATTGAAAAGTCGTTTTGCTTAGTTGTTTGTTTGTAGATCGAAATGGTGTTTTTATGTAGTTTATTTCATTGCCTGTACTATCGAATAGAGGGAACGGTCACTATTGGAAAAGGGGGAATTTTTTTGTTTTTTTTTCTAAGAGTAAAGATTGACCTATAATTTAAAACCTTTCACCAGCGTCGGGTTCGTGGCGTGGTCAACTAAAACTGCGACGGCCAGTTAAGGTACCCAATGTGTCGTGATCCGATGAAATGCGTTGGTTCGAACCGAGTTGTAAGTACATTTATCAAATTGTGTTTCTCGTCATCTAACATTGCCTTGTCATTGCGTTCTAGCTAGAGTGTGAGTAGTCGCGCGGCAAAGGGGGTCGGAGAGGGGGGTCGGAGAGGGCGGTTGGTTCCTCGGCGTATATTCAATGAACCGTGCGCGTGCGAAGTGCCGAAGTGCCGAATCAATATCAGAAGAACTATACTCTTCAAAATGTATAGATGGTATAAGAAGGGCAAAGGGTTAACTAGGTATTAACTACCTTGATCTATTTTTTAAAGCTCAACAAGAGACTTAGCAAAATAGTTCAAGGTAGTTAATACCAAACTAACCCTTTGCCGCCCTTGCACCACCCATGTTCCGCCTCGCGCCGCTAGAAAAGAAGACTACAGAAATATTCGACAATTAAATATCACATTAATAATTTCATTGAAATATTACGAAGAGAATTAGTATAAAACAGATTTCAAAGAAAACAATACCGGACACATAAAAGTAGCAAGGGAAATATGATTACACAAATACCATACAAGATAATAATAAAAATTATACAATTTTCTACATGTGATGTACACGCACCGAAAATGATAAGGGAATATAAACAAAGAAAACATTCGATAATCTAATGACTGCTACGATGAGGATAAAGAAGCCTAGGAAAATTTCCTGCTTATTTTAAACTCTTGACCATCAAAATATATGAACTCTCTTATATATGAGTAAAAGGAGAAAAAAATATATATATAGGTAAAGGCAGAGGGAAAAAAATATATATGAGTAAAAGCAGAGGAAAAAACAATTTGTGTATGAGTAAAAGCCCCTCCTGTTTGGAATGGCAAAAGAATACACTATTAACATCGGTATGCTTATAATAAGGTGAAGTGGATCTCTCCATAATAATGGTGCATGAATGATTCTCTGGTATGAGTCAATCCAATATAATCCAATACTACTTAATTGGAAAGGCAGCATCATACAGTCTCGCTGAAAACAAACTCAAGTAATGACAAAAAACTCAACGACTCTAACCATTCAGGAGGCCAGGATATGCTACTGAATGAGATGATGATGCAACATACCAAGTTATGAATTTACTGTGATATGCTATATTACTAAGCGCAAATTATTGTTATGTGACAATGATGTAAACACAAATATAGAGCAATCGGAAGGAGAGTTCTCTAACAATGCCAAACACGAAAATGTAAACAAACTGATTAATCAATGGCAAAAAGTCATGTAACAAACAAACAGCGTCAAGTAGTACATCACACATCCTAGCATAGTAAGTAGTATATCGATATATATAGTATAATTCTATAGATTAAGAAGACATAATTAGATTCCGTTAGAACGACTTAATATACAATGCTCGAGTCCCTGTGTAAGTGCGTACAGAGCTACACAGACAAATCCTTGCGCAGTATTTGAGCTATGTTATAGCCAGGGGCTTTGATCTCATCTTAGTATTTCCTGAGTAGGAGAGAGATTTCATGCGAGAGGAATTAGTGTTTTATATAAAGTAGGGGGACAAACACCCCCATTTCCTCGTTAGATCCAGTTTTGTCTTGGAATGTTGGACTTACTTATTAAGTTACTGGTTGGATCGTAGAACGTAGATAGAGTACCTCTCGACCAAGTATTAACACTGCAGAAGATAGCTGATGCATTCGAGGAGTATTAGTAGATTCAAGCAATTAATCTGCAGTATGAAAGGAATCACGGAATAATTTTTAATACAGTTTCATCTTTCTGATAGACTATGACTATGACTATGACTAACGTTTAATCTTTCAAACAACAATAAATAATTTTCCTCTAGCCAACAGTACAAAAACACGTCAAAATGTTTAGATAACCCTGAAAACATTAAATAATTGGAAAGCCTTTTCTTTCATTTTTATTTCTAATTGCATGGAATGTAACTAGACACACAAAGATCTCAGCAACAGTCTGTTGTACAGGTAAAGAAAACTATAGACCGTCATATCAAGACAGAAAAGTGTAGAATTATGTGAAATGTTCTTGAAGTAGCAGATGGGTTTATGCTAGTAATTGAAAGATTTATAGAGATTATTTAAGAATTGGAAGTAGAGTGAGTTTCAACGATAAAAATACAAAACAGGAAACAAAAATTGTGGGGAAGGTGGATGGTAGGGCGGAAAACTCCTCAAGAGAAAAAGGCAGATATAGCAGAAGGGCAATGGATAGCTTGTAACTGTAACGAAGCAGTCGTACGGAGTAAGGTAAGGGACTTTCTAAAACATAAGGCAAAACTACACAGTAATCAACTATTTAAAAAGAAGACTTAGTATTAGATTTAGTACCCATACATCTTCATCTTCTAAAACGACCTACTAATGCCAACAGTGCCAAACCTAGTAACTTTGCGAAATACATAGTAGCAGGCAATAATACTTGACAGTAAAAAAGATACCCAGCCTTGCTAAACATGTTCGAACTTGTAGTATAGACGTCAGAATGAATACCTTTGAACTTGAATCATGATCTGATCTATGATTCATAACATTCCTGAGGCATTCTATGATCAACAATTTTCCTCCTAGCACGTAGTTGTAATTCATTTGTATGATTCATGTATTTCTTAGCCAATAGTATTGTTTCATTATTTCAGCATATAAGCTGAGGAGAATTGTAACTCAGGGCAGTTGTATCGGAGTACGAGATAGTGTGTTAGAACATATTGTTATCATACTTACCTGTGTGATCCTTTTTGCTGGACCTTATCCTGACGCAAAGCGTTTCTTCCAGTTAGTTGAATATTTAAGTATGCAAAGCATGTATTAAAATCACACTTGTTTTCTAGAGCAGTTGGTAGGTTTGACTTGCTTTTCCAATGAAAAGATCAACTGATCTCAACACTCCTGAATCACAAAACAATCGATTACCTTCGGTGTTCATCTATTATTTTAACTTTAGCACATATAAAGTCTATTTTATATGAGAGTAATCATTCGTCCTCTGGAGATTAACTATTTTGGTATCTGCATTTGAGGCTGGTACATTATGTTTTGGTAGTGGTACTAAAAGGTTTTATTGACAAATTTTGAAGAGGAACAGGCCCCTGGTCCCCCGTTCCTTACATATCTGATTATTGTCGCTTTCTTCAAATTTACAGTACTTAGTATTTGCTTCTAATTCTTATAGACACTTAAAGAGTTTTTGAATGGCCTGAATGATCACTGGAATAGTATCAACAGGTAATGCACAATATTGTTTTATAGAAACTACCTTGTAACAGTTGTGTTGAGGTATTTATAGCATTTTCAGCCAGTTTCGTGGGGCTTTTCAATGTCAACCATATGCACTCTTTTAGATGCTTCTTATGAACTGTATTTGGAAATATATCTGTTTTGGTATGCATGACATACTAAGTGTCAAATGTGATATAAACAATATATTTCCATCTTTTCATGTGACCTGTCTGTCAGAAGTACAGATAACCATGGAAGTTTCTTAATATCTCTTTCAGCTTTCGCTATTCATTGAATGCAACATTAACATCAGAAGACTGTGATTCAAGGTTGGTCTTTGTTACTTTGTTTTTTTCATTTATTAACCTTCTCAACAGGCAAAAATCTTGCGGAAGATACTCACATTCAACATGTGTTTGAGATATCTGGGTTACCAACCTTAGTCACTACGACAAGTATATTTCATAAAGCAGTCAAGTTGTGTTACATTGCTCATCTAGGGATGATGTTGAAATAACATAGTGTCAGTATTCCTAGCATTAGTTACTTATTGTACAATGCTGTGATCCTTTTTGTAATCTAAATTCATTGTACTAGCAAATCTGAATAGTGGGTTCAAAAGCTAAGAGGAACTTAAACCTTGATATTACCTGAAATGCCTGACCACACATCTTAGATATGGGTACATCTTCTGATGTAAGCATGGGTTAGAGGGTCCCTCACTATATCATAGTGTCTTGTGGACTGTGCATCAAGATGGATTCTGAATTTTTTGCAGGCGACTTATGACATGATGCAACCCTTTTATTAAGTAAGGATTATTTATCAAACCATGTGATTTTAGAAGAACACGGCTGTTCTTGTGAGACCATTTAAAATTTAACAGATCATTAAAATCTCAACCATGTATTTTTTGTCTGTTTCCTTTGTAATGTTCCTGTACCCATTACACATTCTTACATATATAATTTTTGTTGTGATACAGATGTTGTTATTGATGGAGATAATATTCCTCAGTGTTTTTTCAGTGGCTAAAAGAGACAACACATATCTCTAACTAAGAAATGACATAAGTAGTATCATCGTATGTATCATGATGGGGAGGCTTTTTTGATAGTTTGGTCATATCACCAAGTTACTACTAGAGAACTGTTTGATTGGAAGTTATCTCATGCAAGGCAAATCATGTATTATAATGAGTGATTAGTAGCAGAAGTTAATATGTAGTGCTAAGTTATGTTTTCAAATTCTATCATTTTTTTACATTCCAAATTTTATAATAAATATGAACACCCAGGCAAGTATGCGAATACTGAGAGACATCTTTTAATTAAGAAAAAAAAGTTCTGTAGATTTATTAAAATTTTTTTATTACGTCAAGCTTTCGATGTTGCTAACATCATCATCAGGAAATTACATTAA
>JAAAKL020005539.1:0-15115 GCA_010016065.2 Carybdea cf. marsupialis auct. non (Linnaeus, 1758)
TATGCATATTGAGACACACAACAGATTTTGCTTCTGTATACTGTGGAACGTGAAAAAGTAAATTTGAATCCAGCCTACTTGCCCCTCCCCCCCAATCTGCTTTAGCTTCCCCCGCCGCTGTGGTAGGACCTTTGATAACAGGGAACAATCGAAATAACACTCAGCGGTCTATGAACCACAAACACTCGGTGACAGTGTTCATCAAAGCTTCCAGTTTTCACATTATTCAGAACAGATCCTTTTCATGTGTCAAATAAAGAGAGGAGGAGAAAGGCGACTAAAAATCAATAAAGAACGCTTTCTTTTAACCACTTCAGCTGGGTTCCACTGAAATATTCAAACTGCAATTGATTGATGTGACATCACCTCCAGTATCGTGCTGTGTAATTTGGAATAATGTGTGTGTGCGATCTAGGATTTGAAAAATTAATGTCTTCGCGGTGTTTTGTCGTCTGAAAAGATCGAGAGCTAGCTAAGTATTCCAGACTAATCATGAAGACCCACAACCGATGAACGAACTCCCTGTTAAGTGATAACAGGTTTGCTTTAGAGGTAGCTCAAAAAATTGACTAAACTCTTTCCAGTAACAAACTGCCATACACTCTTAAAGCGAAGAGAAGTTATCCTCAATTTCAAATAGGCTATTACTAATATTGAGGTTTGGGGAAGACGCACCTTTCATCAAATCCACCAATTTTTGACCCACTGACCACAACAGCAATGGACAATAGCGGAAGAGAATATATACTAATAAGAGTTCAATAAAGATGCATCTTTCATCAAATCCGCCTATTTTGGCCCCACTGGTAGTAATTGCGATTGACAATAGCGGAAGAGAAAGGAGTAGGGTCTATTTTCGCTATGTCATATAGCATATTCCTTTCAAAATAACAAGCAGTGTTTTCATGCAGGAAAATGTCATAACAACTTAATTGTGGTCTGGGAAACTACTCGGTCTTCCAAGTTAATTTGTTGATTCTCTCCTTTTGTACAAAAATACCATAAATCATGGTGGCCTTTGCAGTCTTCCAGTTGTTAAGATGTGTGCCTAAAGCATTATTAATTTGATCTTAATTTTCCAGCTAAGGTAAAATAACCTATGAATATAAGGGGACAGGAGATTTATTCCCTACCTAATGTAAGATGCTACAGGACGGTCACAAAGGTGTCAAAATTGTGGTTTCAACAAGGCCCACTTTGTTTACAGAAGAGCCCTTTAAGTCTATAAACAGAGCAGTATACGATGTCAATTGTTTAGAATCAGTATATTTTTATTATAAATTGAAGTCAGAAAAAGAATTTAAAAATGCTCTTGGGGCACGGAAAGAGCTTTCATTGGCCTTTTAATATTATAAATGGTTTATTCTTTATTTTTTGAATTTTTGAGCTTAGTTATTCTTACAAAGTGTCTTCTCATAAAAAGGAAATTTGTACTTTAATGTATGTTTATTCGCTCTCCAGGGCCTGCTTCGATCCACTAAATGTCTGGGTCTCTTTAAATCCCCTTTTTTGGTATCCCTGAGATTCCCTGCAGTACTCTGAAGTAGGTAGCCTCTGTCTAAACCATTGTCTCACATAAACACCTCTTTATTTCATCCATTTAGTTAATTGCCATATCTAAGCTTTCTTGCACCACCCCTATCACTACGTAAAAAATATTCCGACAGCCATGCCTTTGCCCTAATCATGCGAGACGGCTTCCGTGAAAGGGCGTAAAAAGGGCCATTTTCGAGCTTTGGTCCGGGGCTGTTTGTTGTTACATGCGTAGCTTAATTAATTTCAGGGCCGTCGCCCTATCCAAAAATTGAGATCCCACGTAAAAGGCATATAACATCTCCTTTTTGTAAAGTTGTCATAGGTTTACTGATCGGGGGAGGGGGGGGCTTAAGCTTTCTCAGATTGTTTGTAATTTCTTGTCAAGAAATGGAGCCTGTTAAGGGTAAAGCGTTTTCCTAAACAAAAGTAGGACTTGAAAACAATCGGGCTTTCACAAAAATCATTTTGGTGCTACATATTTTGGACCATTTTTATGTAGAACTTATGCCAAGTAAACAAAGGTATGAATGTCATAATTGACCCTTTTTTAGAGCACTCTAGTTTTAATGAGGTATATAAATAATTATGTTGTGGATATGGAAATATTATAGATATACTGATGAATATTAAGGTTGTACAGTAAACGTAGGAGAGGAAAAGATTAGTGTTAGCTATTTGGATGAACTTGTGACTATGTCAGACTTAAGAGAATGATCATTCTCCATAGAATATACATGATATATTGAAGCTGATAATTTGCAATTATTTTCATCTTTTATTTCATGCACTTTGCTATTGAAAGGACATTCCTACACATTTCTGCGGATTCAAATGTGTTGGGAAAAGGAGCATTACTTCTATCTTGAAGTTCTGGCAAGATGTGACATCAGAACATTTGAAGATCTATTGAGAGAAACACTTTAACAATGAATCTACCAGCTATGGGATTTAGGTAGGTTGACAGATCGAATAGCAGTTCGTTCATCGTCAAGTCACATGGCGCAGGGAGACTGGTATCCAAAATTGCGAGGTACTGAATGTCCATCTCCACCTTTGGAGGACTGGGTGCTAAAGTTGCGACTAAAGAAATAGAATGGATCTTGGATCACCCAAATGATTGTTAGAGCGTATACAGTGAATGCATCAGTCACGTGCTCGAATGGTGGTGTTGACGTAAATTCTATAACTCTAGTGTCTCTTCAATACATTTGCTTTGTTAGAATTTAAATTATAGGAATATCAAAACTTCAAGTCAACTATAAAGTTCAATCTGGTTTAGTCTCAACACCCATGGATGATAATAGTCTTGATGCCACATGTTCTTCATAATTCTAACTGATATTGTATTTCCCATGTCCCACAATCTCTTAAGTTATAAGTTATAGCTTTTATTGCAAAAATTGCCCTATAATGGCACCCACGAAATACCACATTTTACGATTATTTTATAATTATAAATGTGCTCAAAATGAAACATTCTTAAAGGTCTTGAGACCCAACGACAGTTGCGATATTTTGTTATTAAATATGATTATACTTTTGGTATGGAATGATTATTTTCCACAAAATATCAACATCTTAGAAACAACCAGGAGCGACATAAAAACTAAACAAACGGTTGTCAAAGTGGCATGAGAAAGAATTTCGTGGTTGCTCTGCTTGCAACTCTAGGATGAGAGAAGTTCGACAAAATGACCAAATGGTTGTAGGTTTGAGCCCTGCTGCTACTTGTGCGGTGTTGTGTCCTTTACAACGGCACATTACCCCTCTTTCATGCTATATGCCCATGAGAAAGAATTCCCTGCAGCGGTCGATGGTAAGGACCTTCGCTGGCGCATCTTCGCAGAAAAATGATACCCTAACTTAAGCACACGAAGCGAGATTTGCCTGTCATGATACCATAGAATGGTGAAAGCAAAGATACGTCACAGACGTACAGTGAAAAATAACTTTTTGGCAAGAATAATATTATATTATAAGGTCCGCAACGAATGAGGGATTCAGCCATCACCACCTAAACATTAACGGGGAGGAAATATTAATAGTTATAATTGAAATAGTTCATGTCTTTACATAAAGTTTGCATAAGACTGAATTGCCTGAGCACCAGAGTTCTTGAACTCCAGAAACACAATGTTTCAAGTGCATTATTATCACCAAAGATTAACATAAGTTTGCAATGGATATTAGCTCTATTTATAGAATACACATACTTTCACTGTCTATCTTCTGCTTTGACAGACTAAATTTTTGGCAACTACATAGAACTTACTAAACCCATTTTCAAAGAAGGAGAGGGATTATAACTATATCATTTATCACTCGTTTAAAACGTAAATCTTGCTTTGATAAACGGGCGGATTTTGCTAAATATCTGCTCGACACTGGTCACATCAATTAGTCTGGAACGAAGGTAAGGAAACGTTTCGCGATGAATGTGTCTTGTTTGTCTATTCATCGCGAAACGTTTTCCGCGTTTACTCCAGATGATTTACAGTGACCAGTATCTGGCAAAGAGGATATGTAAATGGACCTTCTTAACCAAGAAGGGGAAAAGAGCGTTTTCTTCATGACAGAATTTCAGATGGTTAAATGGATGTACATAAAGGCCACAATATCATTTTGAAGATTTCTGTTTTCACTTAACATTATCATCATAGAATGAGATACAGCAAGAATTCCGTCAGTTAGTTTCCATTTTGCATAATCATCGTTCTGTTCACGGGTATGTCACACAATTCTCTATAATTCTGTAGACCAACGAGTGCTTACTTCATTTTTCAAACATTTTGTCAATGGTCAACTTCTTGACCGTAAATACAACTGTATCATGTCGTGTACTCTAAATGACCAAAACAAAATCAATCTCTTCAACTGAGCATAATCCAAAGTTAATCCATACACGGTTAACTGTAATGCATCCATACTGAAGATAACACCTGGAATTTACACTAACTTAACTCACGTTTCCTGCAGCAGTGAGTTGTGATTTCAAACATTGATGCCATTGATCGCTCTTAACAGGAAATTCGTTCGGGTTAACACGCTGAGAATACATCAATACGAAGGTTCTCGATTAGAAAAAGGAGACCAGAAATAATAAGTACACCAGTTGTTTACTGATTTATTCATGGTTAATATTTTATTAATTTAAGTCTCCATATAGCAGATCATATGGATAGCGTCACCTTCCGTTAATATCACATGTCTGCCGATAAATAAACTAAATCTGCACCTCTCTACTGGTAATGATTTAACTATGGCGTTGAAAACGTATGTTTACTTGTTGTTTGAAAAGCACAGTTCAAGGTTCCAAGTAAGCGTTTTAATTAAAGCGAGATGTAAGGGAATTCTGTCTCAGGTTGTCTTTGATTGCACTCTGATTATTATGGCTTGTCTGAAGGAGGGAAGTGGCCACGGCCTCTGCTAGGCTTCCAGTAAATGCACAAAAATTAACAATAGACAATTCACACTTTCGCATTTCATCAAACCAGACATGAATGAATCATAGGTGGTTACAGGAGCTTTCATTGACATTGTGCAATCAGGGAGATGGGAGGTGGTGAGCAAGTTTTGTTACAACAATGTCCTCAACGAAAAGCAATTATTTACCTTCTCACAATAATTCAGAGAACAAGCTTGACTTTTGTTTTATCTGGGATATTCAACTTGGAAGTCTCCTTAATTAAGAGCCCATGTAACATCTGGAGGTAGGTGTTTCCAGAGTTTTACTCGAGCCACTTGGAGAACATACAGAGGGGTGAGTATCGTGACTATAAATCATGGGGTAGCCCATAAATGAAGGAGAGCGGGAAATTTGGAAAGGAAAGCAGCGATAAACGAGGTGATTCTCAGTTAATGATGAATATGGTTTTTAGGAGCATATCTGTCATTTAAAATCATCAATTTGGACTCCCTTTTCTCAGAAGACCAAAATATCAATGAGGGTTCACCAAAGCTTTTTTTGAATAAAAGGGTCCTCATTTCTGCAATTGTAATGTTATGTATTGAGTCGTGATCAAAGGGATGGTAGTTTAGAAAGAGAATAGGAAGTTACCTAAAATTACATTTACATAATCATTGAATCGTCCTGGTCTACTTTTAAAGACCTCTAGAAACGTCTAAGCCTACAAGTCAAAGGATCGCCTTCTAAGCAGACATGAAAACAAAACAGAAGAAACAAAGAGACTTTTATCACAAGGAAGTGTAAATTACTTCTCTCTTATGTTTTTACACAGATAAACAAGTTCCTATTGCTTTGTTTAACACATACAGGAAGAAGACTGAGCAACGTTTTCTTCTTCTGCGGTTTAACATCTGTATTTTGGTAATCTTTTTACCCGAGTAGAAAGGTGACTTGCTTTTAATATAGCAGTCCCCCATCCTCATGTTTCGACATTCTTTTCTTACTCAGGTTTTGCTGTTTAGCCTACCTAGACTGGAGGGGGAAGGGGTTCAAGTAGGCCCGGGGCTCCATATCTTTGCTCATATTCAATGAACGATTTACCCAACCTTTTGCAATCTTAAAGACTTTATCAGAAGAATTTTACAAACACATTATAATAATGTGCTGGTGATGACGTCATAATTATCTCCAATGAAGAATCATCAACACACACACAACACGAAATGTCTAGGGATAAAAGATACTTAGCTTAAACCTTTGAAGAAAAAGTCGCATGTATGATAGCTCCTTGGACTCAATTTTATGTTTCACATTTTAAAAGCCAAAAAAAAGAGCTTAGTTAACGTTTAGTTAGAAAATGCTATTACATCAATGGTTTTCCGAATAGTGTTTGGGTACTGGTCAACTTCCAGTTGTTATATGACACCATCATCCTCCATTGAAAAAAATGAAGTTATCTTTTTATACTGCTAAAAGATGAATTATATACCTGCCTGGATTCATACCTAAGCAAAAAATATCCCAAGAGCTTCCAGCATTGAAATAGTTTCGGTACTGCTCCCCTAAACTTGAGAATGTCACAAAAACTTGTCTGGATATGGTTGAGAGATGATACATTTGCTTAAGAAATCTTGCTGCACAACTTTGTGGTGGTCGCAACACAAATTGAACGCGCCTTCCATTTGATGGGCTCGAATTGGATGACAGCTTTTTAGCAGTAAAACATCTTCTGTAGCTCTTTCATAATAAGGAGCTGTGAGCAGGGGAACAAATGGCGATGGGAGTGAAACAGTAAAGACACGAAAAGAGGTCCAATAAACTAAGAATATTTGTTGTCTACGTCATTATATCACTTGTAAACAGCTATACAAGTAGGGCCTACGTGTGTATTTATTGCATGCTAGACACAAGGTATTGTGGGTATTGTCATCTATGCCGTTAATAGTTCTCTTTGTATTTGTTCTGTACCCACTTATTATGTATTCCAAACATCAGTCTTTATTTGCTTCCTTTTCTAGCTTTTCCATAACGTAAAATCGACTATAACTTTAGTATACTAGCAGATATTCACACTGCACAGTCCATGGATATCAAGTAGCTTGTATGTCATACTGAGTTGAGTGATGGCTACGGTGATTCTTGGACTATACAAATAGATTTGGAGCCTTTAGGTCAGCTTTCAACAGATCATATCGCAATAATAATACCCTGCAAAGTATTTCTTCCCCTCTAACAATTTAGCTTTGATGGTGTCCGAACAAGACCTAAAACTGTTCCGTCAGTAGGCCTAACAGTCATGAAGACGCAGAGATGTTTAGATCTAGCAATTCATTCAAGTGTAAAACAACCGCTGAACAAAATGCCTGCCATAGACAAATGTCCTCAAATATTGATTTACACGACGAGAAAATGAAGTACAGTTGCTTAGAAGATAATCCTACGTATTGTAAAAGTACAAGCTACAAACAACATGCAAATCCCCCTTAAAATCGGATGATACTCTCACAAAGGCATTCAGTACAATTAAGTTTGTAACTGGAGTAGGTATCAGCTCTTTCTAGAAGTGAGTTCATAAAATATGTTTCCTTGCAGATCAGCCTTCGCAAACTGGAACTTAACTTGTCTCAGATACATGAGCCATCATAGAACGCTTCTGTCTTTACTTTGTTTGCCGATTGTACAGCAAACAAGCGGATTGTCTGCAGGAACGCAAGTAGTCACAACTGTTCAGCGGCGGATCTAGGAATTTCTCAAATAGGGGAAGAGGAGGGCAGCCGTTATAATTCGGGGGGCCTCATTTCATAGGGTTTTTTGTCAACTTCGTTGTATTTTGCGATTTGTAAATTATGCTCTTCGTTTTATCGTAGACTGCAGAGAACTATACTAGGGAAGCAACGCCGGTATGCCACCCGTTTGTATCCGCTGCTACTGCCATAACTGGGCAGCGTATGTTTTTATGGAATACAAAGGATGTGGGAAACTAATATTTATGTCAATAAACTTTAATATTACGCAAGCCTCGGAAATCAAACCCAAATGTAGTTTACGGAATTTTTTAAAATGCTTATTGCATATACTGACATCAGGCTTGAGTTTTCGTCAATGCTGGGAAACACATGCATAATGTGTGAACGTCTGCTTGGTTGAATAACATAAAACCAATCATTAGATTTATAATGGGAGGGAATATAATGTGAGACTTTGTAGAAACAAGAAGTCGCCTGCGAGACCTTTGGAATGATTTCCCCAGTACGTTGCCACACAGTGACTCAACGCCTGCAGATCAGTGCTGTGATTAGGCCAGGGGCGTCAAATTACACCAAATCCTTCCTAAATTTTGAAAGGTTTCTTGGCGGAGACCCTCGAGGTTCTCGCTCATTTGGTTCTCCAAGTAAAGAGTCAACATGGCTCTGTTTTGTTTATTGTACGTTAGGGCTGCAAAATGCTATGAAAATTATGATTATGATTATAGAATTATAATAAGTACTATATGTATATAGATCGTTTATATGTCAAAATAGAAAACTCAAGAAGTACACATCATTATCTTCTGAACAATTTGATTAAGATCATCTCAAAACGTATTGTTTGGGTTCCTTATAAACACGCATAGATGGTGTTTGGATTTTGAGCGTCCATAAATATAAATACATATAAATCTAAATATCTGAGTTATTATTTATAAGTTATTGAGTTGTTATCTATAAATATTTATAAATTTCTATTGCTATACGTATCATTATGTGTCTGAACCTATGGGTAAATGTCAAACTATTGAAAATTTATGCCGGAAAACTCTCAACCATTTTTTTCATTGTCTCCTTCAATAATTGGTACCAACAGCAGTAATAATAATGTATTTTTTTAATATACCACCATATCTAGCTTAGAACCATTCTCCGTCGGTTTGCAGTTCATACATGTATTACACTGATGGTGAAAACTCCAAGAAAACGCTAGGTTGCTAGAGTTCCAATGCTACCTGATACGGTTCTTATACAGATCCGCCCACAGCACAAGCCAGTAGCAATGTGAGGGTCATACCTTGCCCAAGGGTACTACTGTGTGGCCTGGACGAGATTCGGACCCACCACCCTTCGATCTTGAGTCCGACGCTCTATCCATTAGGTCACGCGTCCACAAGGAAGGGTATGGTATCATGTCCATTTAAGATACCCTTTTTATGGTAATGCAACATGAGTGCTTCCTTGGGATGAAAAATCGGCGTCTCGTCTTCAAATAGAACCTTGATCGATTTATCTGTAATGCAAGTCTACTGACACCGGGCCGCTTTTGCCTTGCATAACAAAAGAAAATTGGCAAATTTTGATAATTAAGAGTGGCAAGACTCGCTCGTCATCAGCAGTAAATGTCTGAAAATTCTTGTAGAGGACCCCTCAAAGTGATGTTCAAGGCCTTCAAATTTGTCGTACTTTCTTCTACCCCTCACTGGCATTAGCAGATACATTTTATCGCTTTATGATACATTTTCCTGGTCATAGTAAGTGCCCAACGACTCAGAGCTTCTTTAGAAAAAGTACATATCAAAAGCATCGAGGCAGTTTCCAGTTACTGTGAAAAAACCAAGACATGGACAGAGAGGGTATTTCTCTCCATTTCTGTCTCCAGGTAAACAGTATGATTTCTGCATTGCCTCTGAGTTGGGGGACTCTGAGTAATGATGACGTCACCGGACGCTCAGTGAGAACGTCGGTTATTCCATCGTGCCATCAGAAGAGAACTAAAACTGCGGCTTATATTTTTAAAAATAGTGGGTTTTATTGATATTCTGTGCGTCAAAGCTCTGTAACTGATCACAAGAATCGAAGTATCGTTGTCCTCGATTCACAAATTAATGACCACTCTCGTTTTCCTATTTTATGGTTTCTACTTCCTCACTCTTGTTTGCTCAGAATAGAAAAGTTTGAAAGTATAGGGCTCTCAGTAATCCTAAAATAAATTATGGAAAGTTAACT
The DNA here is from genome assembly GCA_010016065.2 of Carybdea cf. marsupialis auct. non (Linnaeus, 1758). Taxonomy (NCBI): domain Eukaryota; kingdom Metazoa; phylum Cnidaria; class Cubozoa; order Carybdeida; family Carybdeidae; genus Carybdea; species Carybdea cf. marsupialis auct. non (Linnaeus, 1758). The sequence goes on from JAAAKL020005539.1 coordinate 9,919, forward strand.
GAAATAATCAAAACATCTTACTTAAAGGATTATATAAAGTACGCCTGCAGCTTCCAGTAGTGCCCAGGTTAAAGTTCAAAGAACGACATTCAAACAAACATACAAACATACAAAAAGAATAATGAAGACATTTGAAATCGTTGTGACACCTGCGTCGAAACCTGGCTTTGAGAAGATTAAAAGAGAGTTTGAGGATACTGAGAGAATAACACCCTACAGTGTTTTATACAAAGTCCACCTTAAGACCTTTCTATATTCATACCAATTCCCGAATACTTCCGTGCTGAAAATGAACGCGGTCAGACAGAGCGCACGAAGCTGGCATTGCAGGTGTGGATGTAAATCTGCTTTTTTATGTTAAGGAATCTGTACTAACAGAAACTTTGTGCTGTTCTGTAACCCGACAGATGAACAATAGTTAAATCAAAAACGACTTCATAAAATGCTCCAGAGCTGATAGAAATTTTTGACGACGAAAAGGAAATAACTTCAGTGTCTCCTCAACCATTATTTGCCTTATTATTTCAATATCTGCATAAAGGTCACCATGAAACAGCCTTTGTCAATGAAGATGCAGATGTTCCGCTTGGTGGTAAGCAGATGGTATGATTCAAAATAGTTCACTAAAAGTCTTTTTAGATTACGGCAGCTGCATAGTCTAAAGTGCCATCAAAATATCTACATAATCTTAGCTCAGATCAGTAACATCAACCAAGATCTTGATTTTTGTGATATTAGTTAAAGCTTTTAAAGAAAAGGCGGATACAGAGTGTGAAATGGTTTTGCCTTCTATGGCTTCTTTCAACAGGTAGGTTCACTGTAAGCTCACAGTCAAATGTTCCACGCGCAAGTTGAAACACATCCTGAAAACTCAATCTTCTTGAGAAGTGTAAGACCAGTCTTTTCTAGTATTCATAATCATTTGTTAAGTAGATTACCGTTTAGAACTGTCTTACAGAACGGATTTATAAACTTTAGCTTTCTCGCCACTCACTGATTGCAATGAAACACTTGGAGTTAGGGAATTTTTTTGCGTGAGGACTTGCTAAGGCAAAAGAGTAACACACTGTTGACGATTAAAAAGTTTTAAAGCAAAATGATTTGTTTTGCCAATGGTAAGGAAATTTGTCGTCAACAGAAGACTAGTATGCTTGTTTTGATAAATACAGAGTGGTAAAATGAAAAGAGAAACGACCCTTTTGTCGATGGCGTTGTGTTACAATCTATTCGCATATTCTAAAATTTAAAATTGTTGTGGGTACCGTTCGGATATTCTATTATGAGCAGTATCTGACAAAAAAGCTTCAGAAGAATAGTTCCGTGACGTCTGTGAATCTTTCTCATAAACTTGTTATCTTGAAAGAGATTTTTATAAGTTTTATAAGTGAGAGCTCAAGCATTTTCAAAGTAACGTTTGTCCTTAGTCATCTATTCTTAATTTTCTAATCTCTTATGAAAAAACGTTTTCTGTAGTCTTATATGCAAAGCATTGAAACATAGATTGAACTTTTTGCATGTAAAGCCCTGCACAATTTTCATTCTATATCAACCTTGATAGCATCTAAAACAGTCGCTAGATCTCAGTTCGACTACTCCCCACATACCCATCCCCCACAAAACATTCTAGGTTCGTTCCTTGTTCTACTCAGAGTTATCATCAAGCCACATGTCTAGAAGACTAAATTGTCATCAAGTGTAAGAATTTGTTAGTATAATAACTAAAAACAGGGGGTAAGGGGCCGGGGCTGATGTTTTGGAGAATTTCTAAAAAAACCCTATAATTTTCAGCATTGTCATCACAGCTTCATTACAACGATAATCAACTTTTAAATTCTTCGAGGTTATTTATATTTCGCAATGTTTAGTTGCAAAATATTAAAGTTGCGAGAGTTTCCTTATCAATTTTATTCTTTTCTTATTCTATGTCAACAGATGCAAATTGATGTGCTTCGGTGATTTTCTAATTTTCATTAGCAAGGAAATAGAACCTTCGCGAAAAATTCTAGTTCTCGGACTTTAATCCATCCCCAACCCTCGCCCACATGAACACCTCAATTCTTGAAGATGATATTCCTGAGCTTATTTAAATTAAAGCCGGTTTATTTAAGACTAATCTAAACTGATCGTAACAAACTCTGTTTTTTATTCATCTTTCAACAAATTTTTAAAACAACCACTTGAGAATGGCCTCTACAATTAAGGATGAAAAGAAAGGTGTACAGATGCAACAAGCTACAAATCCATGTAACATTATGTCAAGTTAGCAGCAAACAAATTTTCTGTGGAAACCAAACACTTCTGTCTTCTGAAAGTTGAACTTTAGATATTCTTTTTAGAGATGAACAGCTGAAATGCTTTTTTGTTAAGGAAGACACGCAGCTATCTACATACACTTACCTGCGGTCATGTGGGAATCTTTGCCTAACAGGAGAATCTTTCAGATGAACGCTTTATTCTGTTTTGATGTTTAGAACAGTTAGACAACTGAAAAAGGTGTTACCTTCGAAGATGTTGATGTCGTATCTCACTGGTATTCTAACTAAGAACTCTCTATTCTTGAAAGTCTCTTATTTCAAAACTTAGATCAATTTTAAATGTTCAGCAGACACGTTTCTCTCTCCGATTGTTTTGATTCTTTGCTTGTGTAAACTTCAACTTCATTATCTCTCATCTATCTTTAAAATTTTTGCCTTCTTTGTTTCCTAGTTATCCCCATCAGAACCTTTTGTATCGATGTTAGTTACTTTAAGATCCACACCCTTAAGAAGGTGCTATCTTTTAAAATGGTCACTTTCCTCCCTTGTTTATGTAAGTTATCATTGAAAGTTAAGGATGTAAGATGTCCCTTAAACTACTAGTACTTTGCTAGGTTTCGTATTTCTAATCAGAACATGATCATATTGATGATAAACTTTCGATCCTTTGTCAAGAAAGAGTCTTATTTTCCTTTAACCACTTGAGTTATTTGGGTACTCATTCGAAACTAAAAGTAAATATTTGCCAAGTGGTGATAAGATAGAAGAAAAAATATATGCAGAAATATTTTTATCGTACCCATTGTTATATGAAATTATCAACAGAAAGGCTGAAATGTAAACTCCTGCTACAGAACAGAGAAAAGGAATATTTCTCTATTTTTTGCTCTTGCTCATCAGGTTAGTTGACATTTTTGATGTTGTTTTTGACACGGGATAAAGCTTTGAGTTTACCAGTGATTATAGTTTTTGCTTCGTCAGCCACCACAATATAGTTTTGCATACTAAAATCTTAAGGTAGTTCCGATGTTGATCTATGAATGAAGGCAGGGTCAAGTAGACGATGCAATAACCGTATCTGTCTTAACGGCAGAGGTCCATTAAGCACCATGCGTGCGATGAAGAAACAGCTGTGTAACAGAGGACAGCAGACGAGAGTGAACACGGCAAGCAATGTACTCTAACCAAAAGCTTACGAATGAGTGGAAACAGGAAAAATATGGAGGGAAAGTGTGACGTCCTTATTTTAAAAATGTATGATTTATGGAAAATGTACTTAATTTTCATGTTGCCCTATTAGTAAGAACGTCAATGACCAACATTGAGATTGTTGCCCTCTCCCAGCACCGAGATATCAACTTTCAAAGTTTTAAATCGCTCCAATAAAACCTTGCGGTTATTTGATGTTGGTTTCTAACGTAAGGAACCAAGGAATATCAACAGAGTTTTGACCAGAGATTTTTTAAAATTCAAACGCCTCTATTTAAAACGCTATATAGCACTACAGGTCTGGTATTTTGAGAAACAGCCTATTCCAGGGTTGCCTTTAGACATCTTGAGCCAAATCTTACTATTTCCAAGTTTTATGATTCGTGACGTCATCACTTTCCCTCAGCATTGGGAGAAAGGTTTCGATTTTGCACAGCTTGTAAACTCTTAAAACATGCATATCCGTTTAGTTGTGCATGATGCAAACTTTCGATTTGTGACGTCGTCAATCACCCCCCCTCTCCCCCCTCCCTATGTCTATTCCGACGAAGGCTTGAAGATATGTATCGAACAAACCCACAAAGAGAATCAAAGCAAGCTCTAAAGTTTTACTTGAGTGGCCAAAATTTGTCTTCTTAGGCCTTTTTCTTACCTATTATGACCTTTTCGACATTTGGTATTCTTCGTTGCGAATGTGCCTTTTCGCATATGCTGCTTCCGTAACTCCGAAAACAATCTGCGAAGTTACTCAGATACCTGTCCAGGTATCCCCTTCCTACTTTTAGAAAATTAACTTGACATCTAATACATAAAAATTATCCCATTCCTACTCAGAGGTTATCCTCGTGATATCAGCATGAAGCTACAGGATTCATGACCCCAGGGACTTTCATAATGACATTGATTTAAGAACATAACTGATACATTAGTGGTGGTTTTCCGGTGTTTCCTTTTGCTCTATAAGAATATATAAAGGAGATTAAGTCTGACGATACAATGATTAGGGGAAGCTGCCATTGAAGTGATAGAGATCATACAGAAATCCACTCATGTTTTTGCGTCTAATCTATATTCATTTAAGCTTCAAAACTGTGTTCTCGTATAAATCTTATCCAGATTCCGAGACTCCAAAACGCAACAAAGAACTTAAGACATAAAAGGATATAGGATTTTTCTAGAAATCTCTGTAAAGAACTGGAAATCCATTCCATCTACCATTAAACCTCTGTAAAGTCGTTTTCCTTTCTTGGAAGTTTACCAGCCTAATCATCTCAGCAATGGGATTACTATGGAAACTATCCTAGGACCTTTTTAATACTGTTCCCGCCATGTTTAATGAACGAAAGTGTCTTTACTCATTTTCAAATTCAGGTATTTAACTTAATTAGTTCGAGTTTTATAGTTTTTTATGTTATAGTAAAACAAGTATTTTTTAATCACTTTTAAATTAGTCTTACTTCCTATTTAGAGCCGCCGTGGTCTAGTGGTTAAGGAATCGGACTCACACGCCAGAAGTTGGGAAAGGCAACGGGAGGCCACCCTTGTAAATGTGCTATCTCCCCAGGACATTGCTCCTCACTCTGGCTGGGCAATAGGCAACGCTTGAAAACGAGTATGCCACAACACCCCCCCCCCCCCCCCCCCCACAAAACCCAAACAAAACACCGTTCCTTTTTCATTAATATAATATAACAAAAAATAAGCATCCTATTCATACAAAAATATATTTATTA
>JAAAKL020005540.1:0-19153 GCA_010016065.2 Carybdea cf. marsupialis auct. non (Linnaeus, 1758)
ATGCTCGTTTTCAAACTGAACAATATTTTGGAACGGGGGTTGGGGAAACTTTCATATTTCATAGTCCAAAGTTGTAGATCTGCTTTTCACTTGGCTGTTCTAGAATCCATTCACATCAAAGTAAGAAAACCGTAGTTTTGTAGACAAAAAGAATTTGTCTTTTCGTCGGGCCTTTTCGGTTAACCATTCAGCTTCACTGACACTGATTGGTCAAAACAACATCAATCTGGCAGTCAGAGTTCTGATTGGCTACTTTGTAAAACACAGTTGGGTAGATAATTTCGTTCATTCCCATTTCATTTTATTTTCTGACGAATTGTACCTGAGGAGTGTCAGACGAAAAAAGGTTTTTAGCACAAAATGAATTCACAATTTCTTGCAGTTTCGGTTTTAATTTGCAACAAGTTTGTCGCCTACGAATGATCTGTTCATCCAAATATAGCGCCCCTGTTTTCCAACTCCCAGAAAAAGACACAACATTCCCATACTATGATTCGACCTCAGAATCTATGTTGATAGGTGTAGCTTCTAAAGGGGAGGAAGGTAGCTTCAAGTGTCGCAGCGTCCGTTTCTTTTTTGTAGACAATTATCGCGCATTTTAATTGAAGAGTCTGAAGTTGAAGGTCAGGATGCCGACAGCAGGTAACCAAATTAAAAATGTCTAGTTTATTAGATTCTGTTTCTAGTCCTATGATTTCCTGTTGTTCTACTTGTCACCTTGTCAGTCCTTGAATGACTAGCTGACGTACTAGGATAAGTGACAGTCACCGTGAAAAAGTTAGAAGTGTGATCTACTTTTTGGGAATTTGAGCACTAATGGATTTTGCCCTTGAATATTACCAGAGGGAAGGCACAACCACAGTGGCATCACCCTAGATTGGATACGTTCACCTCTTGTCCTCCTATAGATAAACATCTTAATGCAAATTTTAAATTATTATTCTCAACGAAACGCGAAACAATTGGAATCAAACAGCTGTAAAGTTTGTTATAATGTTTGTTTTTTGTTTTTAGGTAGGGGTGTGACAAAAATCGGTATGTGCAGCTTGAGCCCAAGGCAGAGACTATACAAGGGTACAGGGTCCGAAACCCCCCACAGCTAGTATATTTTTATATTACGAATGGAAGAAAACTCTCTCTTCCAGCCTACACCAGGGAAAAACAATTGATGAAAATGCTTTCTAATGAATACTTAAGACAGGTTCATTCACATTTCGGACAAGGGTTAACAGCAAATGACAAAGTTTTGACATGGAAGCAAGGACAACGTAAGACATGATTTACAAGAGAAACAAAATGGCTGAATCTTCAACACTTTCGAAGAACATAACATAAATAATATGCAGCAACTGTTACTTCATATTCATAACAAAATACGGGAAAAGTTTAAGGAAATTAAATGGATTTTATTTGAAGCAAAGTTAAACATATTCACAAGATAATTGCCTATGATCTTTATCTTGTAGCTACACTGTGCTTTTTTTAATAAGGATTCTTTTTATAAGAATCACGAGGCTGAAATTCGTCACGATTTATGAATACTTAAGAATCCCCCTTAGACTCATAATATGAGATCAAAAAATTCAAAAAGTCCGATTATAATCTAATGTACATGACCATGGTTAATATCAGGCGTTCTTTTGTTGATTTATTTGATTAAAGAAATCACCAAAATATGACATAAAAAACTAGATGGAAGAATCGTGAAATTAAACACTGCAAAGATTTTATGCTTGTAAGCAATTGTTCTTCTGCTCCGCTCCATAAAACACTGTTCCTTTTCAAGAGAAATTTAAGGTTCATTTTTGAAGAATCATCAAGAATCATAAGGGCCGATGTATGCAATTGTTACTTAAAAAAGCCCAATTGTTCAACATATGTGGCCGTTGTGGCCATAGCAGGATTTGCTATTGACAAAGAACATAAGCTGACCGTCAAAAGGTGGGGCGGTGAATTACGCACCTGTCGCATCAGCTCTGGCGGCCTAGGTAAAAATTGCGGATTCTGATTGATGGAAATGGAGCAAATCCTGGTACACATTTATATTAGGATAGTGTCTGATAACATGTAAAACAGGATACAACCAACCAAGCATTTTTATCGCGAATTCTACTGCCCCTTGACCCCGGGCGTCCCTTGCGAATGACCTCTTAAGTACAAAACTTTGATTCTTTTGGGTAAAAACTGATTTTTAACAATAGGTGCACCTTATGTTGCCTTCAATCAATATCTCCCTATATATTTGATCACGACCTAATGCGATCATATTGGATTTTAAAAGATTTATATTGTAGGGGAGATGAGCTCCCGCCATGGGGCCCCTTAAAATCATTGGTTTAGGCCGTCCCAAATCTTTCATCTGGCCGTGCTTAAGACGACCTTTCAGCAAGATTAAAGACAAAAATAGTGCTGTTTACAAAAATAATCCAACCATCAAAGAGTTTTTGCCACTGGAGAAATTTCCTTCAGTAATCAGAAGTACCAGGATGATTGAGTCGAAAACATACTTCTCAAAATAAAAAGAGCTTAGCATAATCAGAAGCGATCTGGTAGGTTTCAAATTAAAAATAGCATCGAGTAAATAACTGTACCAATTTAGCTTCTTAACTTAGATTTCAAACCTAGCAGATGTTACAACTGAACGCGCTAATTATTTTCCCAGTTGCAAATGCAGAGGTTTAATGACAACATCAGGAAATGAAACAATGGATAGCAGAATCTGCACGAAGACGTTTCTTCGGTCAATCAGATCTTGATCGCTTTAAATGGAAACCTGATCAATGTGTCGGGAACTATGAGTGTGTATTTATATGTTGAAGACAAGCACTGCTAGAGCATCGTGCAAAATAGACTTGTTACCCATGGAAACAATCTATTAAGAAAGATATCCTGCAGTTCAATTATCGTGTCTTGTATTTAGCTCTTATTACAACAACAACTGTATCGAGGCTCGAAAGAATGGACAGGGAAATTCTGTACTAACCATTCGCAGGTTTTCCGATGGTTTTGATGAAAGAATAGTGATAACTGGTAGATGTACGTATGATTTAGGGCCTAAGAGAACCGAGGAACTAGCGACTTACTATCTTGTAAGCTCCGACGTGTTGTTCTGATCTTAAAATACTTAAAACATGAAGCAAACGCTCTCAAACCTCTATCTGGCTCTTAACCTAAAGCGTAAGGTACCAGTTATAACTCATCTATGCAAACTAAGGTTTTTGTATACTTGTAAGCGTTTGTCCACTTTATACCACACAAGCTTTGCATCCTACACTTGAGTTGCTTCAGGATATAGCACTGTTGCACTACACGTATCAAGAGCCCTAGTAATCAAAGTGTCTTTGATATTTTCATGGTTTTCTTATATGACTTCGTAGGAAGGAAGAGGTGGGGAAACGCTAATAAAGAGTTATGAAAGAGGTTTCATTCAACATCCTTTTAGTTTGTAGCCGTAGGCTGCACCAAGAGGGGGGAGTGGGGTGCATACCCCCCGACAATTTTTGATCTCAGTGAGATCATGCATTTTACGTAGCTTTGAAAAACTGGTATTTTTTTTCAATCCTAAATTTTCATCGTTTAGCGGACAGTAGATCCAATAATTGGATGTTGAGCTTGTTACTTTTGAGGCAGCATCCTCCCCTTTCCCCTCTTGGCTCGGCAAGTAAATAAGTAAGAAGCACAAGTAATTTAAGGTGAATTTATAGCAAGTTATCTTTACAGACAGGACGTCTCGTTCATCGTGTACCAAATTCAAAAAACAAACAAGTAGAACATTATTTATCAAAGGGTTACCACAAGCCTTCATAGGCTTTACTCGATTTTAGGTATGCTAAATGATACTTAATATAAGCGTCTTAATTATTTGGTACCCCACGTGCTTATATGGCTTCATATATTAAAAATACGTGTAGATGTGGTTGCTGTACTTGAAACTTGAAAGCAAAGCCGGCGCCGGAATTGAGGAACATGTCTGGCTTGCATAAACAATGTTTGGGAAGTCAGATCTTATACTAAAATCTTATTCTAAAATGGTCAAAGATTCCCATTTTTATGCAAATTTTTTCAAATAACTTTGGTGGGACTGAAATTTCTGAGCAAATCATGGTTCTTGATTCCAGTATCAGCAAGAGCCATGCATATTCCCTTGCTTCCTGTGCTGAGGCAGTAAGGTCTTCCAATTAGTATCAGCTTGTATATTTAAAAACGTCAAGGAATACAAATATGAAAAAAGGTTGATGATATCTTCCAAGGCCAATTTATTCCTTTAGACCATAGAATTATATAAGCATTGGCATGAGTTTAATGCTTTGTGCCAAGTTATGCCATATTCGACTTTCAAGTAACTAAGTCCAAGTGAGCCTCAAAATCACTGCTGCGCATTTGCTAGCAATGACTGCTCAGTACAGATGTCAAATAGTGTCCCATAATTGTGATGATAATGTCGTCTTTTTGACTTGCTACAGCCTCTTTAAAGTTTCTGGCAGTTGTTTGACTGTTTACTTTGTCAATGTCCAACCTTTGAGCCTCACTTTGGTTTTGGCCTAAGATGGTCAATATTAGGGACAAGCCTCGTTTCCATGGTGAGAAAAGTGTACGTAGGGCACAATGTAATAAGACCAATTTAGCATTGCTTGCTGAAGAACCTATGTGATGCAAGGGGTAGAGTGGAACAACAACAACTATTTGATATAACTGGAAGTCCTGGAATCTCAGTCTTCATGCAGCTTTCCTTTTGGGGTATCCAAGTATAGAGCAAATTAGAAATCAGTAACCTGCTCTTAAGTTATAGATTCTACTTAAGCCTTTTTATATCTTGAAGTTCTGTTGTTTCGTAGAGTTTGAAACTCGACATGCTTTAATGTTCGAGTGGTTTCTGGAGTGGCCGGTGCTAAAGAAACGCATAGAACCACATTTTAGTCGCCATGAATGCTTGTGTAAAGTAGTGATTGTATTTTTTACGAGGTTTACATGAAATATTCGAGGTCGAAAGAGCGTTTGCACTAAAAAATTGTACGTAAAGCCTTCTCCGATGTTTAGAGTTAATTTGATGATTTGTCGTACTAAACTAAGAGAAACACATGAGAACGCCTGAGGAGCATTATGGGCATTCATAAATGGTATAAAGTCACTAGTCATTTCAAAATTGTAAATGGCGAAAGAAAATTTGCTACTCTTCTTTTAAATGATTTGGGAGCTGCTTTGTCAAACCATCAATGGGTATATGTAGTTCCCTAACAAAGACGATATTGTCCTCCCTACCAGAGACAACAACAGAGAGCAAAATGGCGATTATGAAAAATTGGTCAGATAGTCAGATGGGATGAAGAATGGGAAGAAGCGATTATATGTGGTTCTGTTTTAACACTATTTTAATAAACATGAGAAATATAAGAATTGTCGTTAGATGTGTTGAGCGAAATTGCATCGCATCATCCAATAGTGCAAGCGAATCGTATAAACATCTTCATTATATTTGCCCAGTCTTAAATTTTAATACGAATAGAAACGCCGCGCATAGGAATTTTGCCAACTACCAAACTATCTGGGGTTTTTCACAATCAGATGAATAACTCTTTAATTGAAATCCTTATCGCCGCTTTAAGAAGAAGCACACGAGACTACACCGTAACTAGCTGCCAAGCTACATTTGTAGCTAACTTCAAACAAACGTTCTGCTATCGACCAAGCTTCTAAACACGCGCTTTGGAACCATGCAAACATATTCCATTCACTCAACCAATCAGATAACGTCAACCCTTGTGCTGGTTACCGTGAAGCCTAGTATATCATCATCAGCTTTACTCTCATACAAACGATGAGTTTATTTATTTCTGGGAGTTCTTCATTTCTATGAAAAAACTGAGAAAGAAATGTACAATTCTACAAATAGGAAATAGTTTTGTAGTTCAATCATCACGGTATATTAACCTTGTCATTCAAATATTTAAAAAAATAGCATTTGTTCTACATTCATGAATCCGGGCACTATGAAATTCAGATTCGTAGGGTTTTCGAGTTTGATACCAGTTAATGTGCTCTCAAGAATACATCGAGTACAAAGTCATTGAAATATAGTACAGAATCTGTAGACTGTGTGTTACTTGCCGCATGCCCTAACTCGAAATATAAGCTATGGTATAAATGGGATTGATCGCTAGTGTCATTGCTTAACAAAGTGATTATAGAATATATCATATGATTAATTATGCAGCATCATCCGTAATTATTGGAAGATAGTTGAGAGCATTGGGGAACCAATAGGATTTAAGGATGATGATCCAAATCGCACTCAGGAGAGTTTTACGATATGATTAGCCCACCGGTGGAATATCGGGAGCTAATGTGGCGACTGGTGAAAAGTGAACTTATTATCACCGGGTCACCATAGCTCAGTTGGTAGAGCATCACGCCGCAAATGGGTCCCGGGCTCGAATCCCGGTGGTGACATTTTCACTTTTCACTAGTGTCTCTTCTTACTTGCAATATTAGTGGTAGGAGGAGACATAGACTACGTCTTTGTAATCAGAACGACCTGATCACATTTCACAGAATCCAACCTTGAAGTGTATTAGCATTTCAGAATGAATTCCAAAAAAGGAACAGAGAGACCGAAAATACTGTGATTATAGCAGAATAGAAGTCAACACTTTCAGAGGCACGTTTATAGAAAGCTATTAGTCCTCTTTGATCATGAATAACCAAATTGTGGAGTTATCCAATTTAAGAAAAGGGGTTCATTGCGGATGTATTCTATTGCTATGTATATTCCTTATTGTTCTTGCTTGGGTCAGAAGAAAGACGAAGTCCGATTGTCTCTTGACAATCAATTCAGATACTTAAGATGCCAGGTGGCATCTGTTCAGAGAGATAGAAGAGGCGAATGAACTAGAGAAAATAAAACTAATATGAATAAAAAATGGAAGTCTACAACCTGCATCTATCGGATAACGCAAGAGTGGAACTAGTAATAAAGATGCGTTGATAAATAAGATTCCATCAATTAAAATAATTGGTCCCCTGACGTCTTCCTCTGAGATTGCAATTTCACTTTCTAAGTGGCCGTTCCAAGCGATAGTGGGGCCGAAAATAACGTAAAGGGGACAATGCATAACGAAATTTTTCCTTACATGATCTTATCCTGAGATATCTCTTTCACAAGCTCTACTGCTACTTGTAATGAAAACACGTGGTACGATAGCATGTCATATTTGTATTAGCAACAATAGCAGCAAACGATCAAGAAATATTGTAGCTTCGTATGTAAATAGTTTGGATTGCCATTAACTCCTTCCATCAGTTACTAAATGTAACTATCTGTCGTAATAAATCAAGTGTGGTACTCCCATCAGTTGCTTTGTACATGGACAGTACGTGGTCAGATGGCATTCTTAATATAACGCTGACATCAACAATTTGTCACCACTCCTCATATTTTTTCTTTAGAACTGTTTGATACCTTGCGAAGACATTCTACTCGATGTGCTACTAAACAAGGCTAGTTATTATTTTCAGTTCTCTGACTGCTGCAACTAGAGTTACGCATTAGAAGGCAGCAAAGAGAGTTGACTGACTACCATGGTGGCTGGGTGACTTTTAAAAAGTGACTTATGTTTATTTTTTGTAAATATTAAAGTGAGATTTGAGAATATCAGCGACTTTGTGTCTATATACACAGTTGTTTCCCACTAATAACTGCTATATTCATTTAGTTTGTGATAAATCTTACGAATTTTGTTTATATCATCCATCAGTATCAGTTTATTCCTTATTTAAGGTATATATGTAAGGACCAATCAGTGTCCGTGAAGCTAAATGGTTAACAACACCAATCTGGCAGTCAGAGTTCTGATTGTCTATCTTGACAACATATTTGGGTATAACTTTCATTACTATGAGGAGTGTCAGACAAAAAAAGCTTTTAAGTTCTAAAATGAATTCGCTATGAATCACCGTGAATAGACATAGAATTTCTCTTTGAAAAGCCAGAAACACTTAGGCTTAACATTAGATGCAAACTTGAAAGTAGGGAAACAATCAGAAAAGACATGTTGTTGATCATTATCACGAACATGACAAAACATTAATCATCAGAGGCTATGCATAACATTATGATCTTTCCTTCCATGTTGTACTTTTGATATACGTTTGGAGATATTTGACATTGGAAGAAGCAGTAAAACTGCAGAACTTCCAAAATGGACCCTTCGAGGTATAAATGGAAAGGGAACAATTAACACTCATCTGCCAACGATAACTCGTACCATAAACAGATCATGGGCCTTTAAAACTATCTACGTGGTATTAAACCAAAACAAGGTGTATAAAAACTAAATTGATAGACTTTGCTCCAAAAGCGTTCCACAAATCCTTAATAGAAAAAGGCATAGTATAAATATCAGAAACACTTATGAGAAGTTTAGTTGGGCCAAAGATCAGGACAAAATTTTGCCGTAAACCCTTTGTGTTCCAAAGAGCAATAGATTTGAATATCTCATTACAAGCTTATAATCTAGAATGAAAAGAGTTGCAATCTCTGTTTCGCCTATCAAAGATTTAATGATGTCTTTAGAAAGACCTCTGAACATTTTAGCATTAACCTCTTCGCGTCAATATTTAGTTTGTTCATAAATTTGGTGAAGTCAAACGTATCCTTGGTGATGAATACAAACCTTGAAATTGCTAATATAATCAGTCGAGTCAGTCAGGCCTGTTCTACAGAAATAAGTGCTTAGTACTCCCTAGATGACTTAAAGATCTGCCTTTCCTGACGTCACCAATGGCCCTTCCGTGATTTGATCCTGACCCTCTTGAATTGAAGGCAACGTATCCACTGCACCACGGCAGCTCTCGTAGTACTCCCTAGACGTGAATGAATTTCTCTAAACATATGACGTTAGTTCGATGACGTTCGGGGAAACCCTGTTCTTACGAAAAATCAACCCAACATTTGACCTGAGTGTCTTAAAGGACGCCTTTGGATTAGCATACCCCAGGATATCTGCAAGTAATGATCTATTACATGACACGACTGTGAACAGATCGGATACAATGCTGTTTAGTACGCTGTTGTATCTCCAAAAAGAACGGTTTTACAATGCAGAAATTTATATTTACCAGCAGACTATTACTTCATTCCAAATATTCCGCAATATCACAATCTTGTGGATGGTGTGGATGCCTATATTATTATTAATCACATACAAAATCAGCCTAAAAATAGGATATCTACATTGTTGGTAGGTAGATAGTGAAACTAGCCTGAAAATCTGGATGAGTTTTCCCAGGTAGACATGTGAATAAATCTACCAAAGATGAGACAATGTTTCTGCATGGAACGCCCGCTTTAAAAACTTGTAATTTGCTTACCAAACCCGATTCTGGTTGAGCTATGAGAATAAAGCTGGCATACATAGACTTCGTATGAGATTGTAACTATATATTTTGAAAACAATGTAATTTGTTGTTTCCTATATGTTATTGTTAAATTCTAGCACATTTGCGGACAATTCTGTTTACAATAAAGCTAGCTTGGACGCGTTCCATTAGCTTACAGTTTACGTCTGTTTCCTAACTATAATGAGTTGTAGCACGTAAGATGTGAGATCATCAATGCCATGCAGCTGTAGCTTGATACAACAGTAAAGGCAAAGGTAGTCCCATACTCTATCACAGAGCGTGTGATATGGTGGAGAATTCCATGTCCTGAGACACGGCATAGTGAGGTAGGGTGACCTGTTCTATTCCTCGCCGCCGCATCCTTTCCAAACTAATAACAAGTACCCGTATTACTACTGGGTTCGCAGTAGGGGTTTTCAGATTGATGACTGAGGGTGGACTTGGACAATCAACCTTCTGCTTGTTATACCAACTCTCTGCCAACTGCAATAACGCGCCTCCAGCTTGATATAGCTGAGTTAAATTAATCTAGAGTCTCATTACAATAACTCTAAGGAAAGAGTCTCCGTATCAGCTTAACATGTAATACTCCGTAGGAGTGGTCACTGAAGTGAGGATCACCGGCTAGAGCAGTGATTCTCCTTTTTCTTTTAAATAAGACCTTTGTCTTTCTAGCCAAGCAAATTGCAACCCTTATTATCAAAGGCAGTGAAAACCATAACAAATCTGGAATTGAGGCTGTAGGATGTGTTTACGGTCTTGAGTGGAGTTGTTTACGGCTTTTTCTAGTATCAGAATTTTTAATCAACGCACAGATCCATTCAAATTCAAATTTAATTTACGCCCAGGTCGGTTGAAGTCGGAGAAACTTTGTGGGGATGAGCCTCCACCTTCAGCCAGAGTAATTACGTATGAGTCCACCCAATTGATTTCGTTCTCTTAGACAATGGTGTCCCCACTCCATCCCATCTCCTCACCCCATAAACACATGCTTTTTAGAATTGTTGCTACTGCTCTTCTAAACCTTTACGTGCTATTACGCTAAATATGGAGATTTGCTGGAAGTTATTAAGGGTCATGTGCCCCTTTTCACACCTGATTTCGATATCAATGATTAAATGTATACTTAGCTTCCTTCGCAGTTCTTCAATAACCTCTTTCTAAGATAATATATGAGAAAGTGCTTGCTGTACTTCCTGTCCATTAATGACAACTCAACTCTACTCTTGATATACATCTGGAAAAGTTTGTGACAGATGAAATTGAAATTCGAATTCATTGTACTGAATGCTAACCTCCCGCCTACACATAAAAGGTGTCACCTGGAATGTTTAAGGTAGGGTTTGACCTCTTGTGCGATGTCGGAATTCTTTACAAAATGTGACACAAAATGTGACAAAAAATGTCCAGCGTCAATTGTATTATATAAGTCAAATGATGACGAAGAAATGTTGTTGATACGCCTCATCTCCTGAGTTGAGGGAAAAGGAAGGACGGGTTAAATTCTTTCTCTTTAACAATAACATGAGACTGAGGTTTTGGGAGATGAACCTTAAATCTGTATCTCTTTTCTGAATACTTAGACGTCCAGTTCTAAGACAATCAAGCTTAATGTATCGATGGCAGACTGTAAGTCAAATTCGTGAATGTTTTGTCAGGGATCAGGATGTGTGATCCTCCTCCTGGTGAAAGATAAAATGGGAATTTTCCCTTTGCCTTCTATCTGTTGATCTAGATGTTCAGGATTGCCTGAATGGCTGACCCCTCGATTAGGGATCAAGTTCGGGCTTCAGAAAAGGAAGATAGATCTCTAACTTTTAAACCGCATTGCCAAGAAATATGGGGGTATTCTGAGTCATAGTTTTAAACATGGCTGTCTCAGCCTCATTGCTTTGAACAAACTTTTTAATTTTATGAAATGAGGGGACTTATGAAAGTGTTTCCTTCAGATTTTTGGCTGATTTGCTACTCGCAGTTGTTTACAGATTGTTTACAGGGTGGGCTAAGATAGTGACGTATTATGAAATCATGTTTCCACGATAAACCCTTTGATACCAGTCCTTTACTATCAAATACTCAGTGGTGCCCATCCTGAGGTTGTTCAGCTTCTCTGCTGCTGCTAAGAAAGCAAACAGAAAGTCATGAAAAGCTGAATTGCATTTACTTTTCATAAGGAAGTAAACAGTGACCTTAACATTTGATTTTTCATGATTTTTCTAGGCCCCCCTGTTTGATATTTTTACATTTTGATTCAAAGTGGACGGATGGGTAGATAAATAGGGGCGTTGGGGTGAGGGTTTGTCAAAAGACATGAAAATGGTTATTTAAAATGAAAGATTATGCTAATTAGTAGGAATAAACAGTAGTCATGGAGTTGAATAAATCGTGGCTTAAGCCCAAACTCTGTTCAATGCAAGCAGAAGCCTAGTAAGATAGTAATTAGACAACCTGCAACAGCCGACACAATTTGACAATGCTACATTTTCCCCTCGTCCAAGTCTAGTAAAAATAGTAAAGTAAATCAATTGTTTTACTCGTCATCTTACGACAAAGCTCTATAATCTCCGAGTGGAACTGAAAAGAGCAACTTCTCATTAATGTTTAAATTTTTCGACGCTTGGAATGTTTTGTCCTCTATGTCTAGACTTCTTCATTACTTACATAGTGTTTGGTTGGTGCTGCTAAGCCAGCAATGGGACGGTAGGAAACGGTGTTAACAGTCGTTATGGAGCAGGAGAGTGGGAGAAAGTTTCCCCTCCAATTGCTTCAATCTGTAACTGATGATATCTCTTAATGCAAATAGTAGGGATGGGTACATAAACTTTCTAGTCACCGTCACGTCACGTCTCCCTTTCCTTCTGTGATGTTGGCCTAACGCTAAGGTCGACTTTAACACGAGTTGTCAGTCTCATATTGTGCAATTTGGAGCTTGTCAAGGTATTACCGATTGGTCGTAACTGGATTGTGCCTCTTCATTTCATTGACATACGTAAGTATAAATTACAGGCATACACACAATGCACACATTAGTATATACGAATATAAACATTCATACATAGTAACATTTCTTCTTTTCAGAAGAATAACATCTCTTTAGTGTAATAGTGCATGGCCATGTGCACGCAAGTGACTTTTCAGCCTCGTAGATGTCCAGCAAGTGACAAATATGTGATAACTGCGGCGCACCTTGCAGTGCCTAGTCAAATCATTTGCTGCACCACAGATAGGGCAAGTTTATATTTGCTTGTGTAGTGGTAACGCTTCCTCGTGTTTTGATCTTCGCCAGTGATACACTAGGTGTTTTAATAAGCCTGCTAGTGACAAGAGAAGTCACGTCTGTTGCACTTCCATTGCCACTGAACGTGATCAGGCACTGAGATGTCATCCTGTTTGCGAGGTGCACGCATCAGTGAAAAATGTTCTACCCACTTTTTCTCCATGACGCACGATTTCTGCTTAATACTACCAATTGGTATAAAATAATTTCCAGCGCCTTGATATTTTGTTGCAGACATCTTTGAAACACTCCCTTGGCTTATGCTGCTGTCTTTTTCCCCTGGTTAGCTCACCATAATACATATCTGCTTTTAAAGCCTCTTATCTTCCATTCTAGCAACATGGTCTGCCCAACGCACCAGGTTCATAAAGATCTTCATCTCAACATTTGAACTGCAATCTCCGTCAAGGACAATAGTGTCTAAATTAAACGAAGTCCATCTGATTCTCGATATTCTACGAAGAAACTTCCTTCGTAAACGAAAGATATCAATAACTCTCCCCAAGTCTCTTCCCCAACTAAGATGTTAGGATAGACATATGTTTAAACATTGGGTAGGGTGTACATAATCTTGGTCTTATTTAGACTGACAGTGAGTCCGAAAGCATCGTATCCTCTAAAGAGCAGATCCATAACACATCTTTGTTATCCTCTACACGAGCAACAATATCTGCATCATCAGCGTATAGGGATTTTTGGACAAGTGACTGAAAAAAGTCTGAGGTTGAATGCTTTTCAAGACGTCCTAAAGCAAATGTAAGCTCTAACGTCACAATTTGGAAATGAGTAGCCAAATATTACTGCAAAGTAAATGGAGAATCAAGTGAGTGCTAATTAATCTCCCTGTATTACCCTAATATCAATCGTTGATGATTTAGACAGCAACTCATTATATTTCACCCAGGCACTGATATTCCAGTGAAGCAGTTCATATTTCTCCACAAATTCTGGCCTTTCCTTGTATGATCCGAAGTCTACCATGATTAAAGGCATCGATGGCGGACAGAGAGGATCACGTCCAGTGTGGCTTTTTCACTTCTGAAATCACATTGGGTCTCTGGGATGATGCAAGGGCAAACTCAACGTACAGAAAAACACATCCATACAAAAATAGATACAGATGTACATGCACAGCTACATTTGAAAGGATGCCAGAGATATTAAAGGCATTTCACAACTAGGACTCGAGCCCGAAACCGAAGCAATCGAGGCGTATGCCATATCAACTTACTTTGCTACTGTTTTCTTCTAATTTTTTCAGCTTCTGGGAAACTTCAGTAACTCTCACTTGCCTCAGTTTTGTAGGTATGCAGAAGATACCTTTCAATTCTGCTTTTACGCTGCATACGTAAGTTACCAGGCATTGATGATACATCTACCTTAGAACATTGTACAAGTAAAGTCAAGAACATCAAACCAAACGTAGTATCATAGTGCCCAGTAGAATATGCGACTTTCTTTGAATTTAATGAGTCAGAAAACATTAAACGTTTTAAAGAAGGTTTGGAAACTTGGCATGCTATTTGACGAATTTCCACCTTTTAGATCACACGTAAGAACATTTCTTCTCAGGTCTGCCATGAGTGCTACAATTTCACAAAGTCAAAACTTTTCTTGCTATCCATATTTTAAACTTTGGTAAACGATCCCGTAATTTTCCCATTTTACGGCTCTGGTAGCTTGTGTATGGACTGCTGGACCTTTTCTCATACGTAGTAGTGCACTGTGAATATTACGTCTCGTTTGTTGTGTGATATCACCAGACATGAGACTACATGACTATGGTTTATTTATTAGATACTTCTTTTCGTAAAATGAAAGAACAAAAATTTAAAGTATTTTCCGAAAACAATTGACCCAAACTGTTTCTCTGGCGCAATCGTCAAAGAAAAAAAGTTAAATAAGAACTCTTACACTCTTACTATTTTACTTAAGACATGGTTTACAAATTTGGAGGAAAACAATTGCTCATGAGGCGATAGTCTTTTGAAACTCATTTCCTGCTGACCTTCATAACATCTCATTACGTGAAAATTACAGGAGGGAAGGTAAGACGTTTTGCGTTGTAACAGCTATTAGCTCTTAGTAATATTCGTCACGCAATAGCTAGGATAATTCTTGAATTGTATCAACGAGAGTATACTTGTCTTGATAAATCGTCAATTTTAAAGTTATGCATACTTTGCCTACCTTTAGAATACTATTCGGTGCTTTGATGCCATGTGAAGTAACGGTAACGGTAATAGCACTAAGAGTACTGTATCTATAATTTGAAAATAATTTTGTGTTTGGAATATACATCGAATTAAGACCGAATCACAATATCACTTCATAAATATTTTTAAAGAAAGGGGGAACGGGGAGCGTCATTGATTTCAAAATTTAAAGTTCAAAATTCACATAATCTTGCTAGACTATTATATCCTTCAACAGATCCCTTAATTTCTTTTAGTACATACTCTGAGGATGTTCTTTAAAAAGCTCGATTCTTTGGTTTTTCCTTTTCATATTGTAGTTGGTTCAAATATGTTCCTATTAAGCATAATATTGGTAAGTTTGAGGACGAGGATGAAATTCCCACCTGGAAAATCGTGTCATAAGTCATCTCGCTTTCAATTCAGTAGCATCGTCAGTTTTCCTGTGTAAATACGATTGTCAAAGAGTCTGTTCATCTGTGAGGAAACTCATTACGTGCTATGAGCACTGAGAAGAAAGGGGCTATCGTATCACTAAACTGAGCGTATTCTTTAGGCTGTTTACAGTCACAAAGCTGTATGCATCTTTGGCGCCTTAGAAATACCAACAGTCCCTATGAAAAATGAACGTTTCTAGATAGTTGTAATGACTTGATAAGAGGATATCCAATCAAAAAGGAGAAGGAGGACAGCATATATTCAAGGGAGTAGTTAAATGATGATAAGTGATTTATGTAACAGATTAACGAAGAGAGTACTTCATCGCTTTTGTACTGTAAATGTTGCTTGTTGGAGAATTCTCTATTACGAAACCATTCAGCATAATTTGAACGGATAACGAAGACGAATTTATTATTTTCGAGTACAAAATGACGGAGAGGTACCCTGGAAAATGTTAAAACTCGACCTGGTGCTGACTTAATCAGATAATCAGTGCTACATGTGAGGTCAAGTTAACTGCTAAAAATACGTAGAGGGTCACAGCTCATTTTGACGTCGGAAATATCGTAGAAGAATCCATTATATTCATCCAAGACAGGTGCAAAAACGTTTTCCTATTTGTTGCTAATAAAATTCTAGGAGCATGTTTGAATTAGAGAAGCAAAATTACAAAAGAAACAGCGGGAACATTTATTTATCCCGAAGAAACTAAGAAAGGTCAAAAATGGTTAAAAAGTGCCACTATACAAGTGGAAAAGTTGAAAAGAGTAACGGTGACACTGCCATGGTAAGAGAGCTGGATAAAGACTTTGAGAAAAAGGCATTAAAAGGCAAGAAGAAATATCTGGAACGGAAATACCGAGAATATGTTGCTGCTTATCAGATGAGTAGCTCTCAAAAGACTTCGAAGGATATTTAGAGCGATGGCGAGTATATGAAGTCATAAGTAATACCAAGGAAAACACCATCACGAAAGAAAAAGAAAGCGAACTGCGATGGGTAGTAAACAGCGGCAATTCGTACAAGAGAAGATTAGATGAAAAATTAAACAAAGACATTAGTTATATTGAGCATGCCGAGCGAGCTCTGCATATTTTGGTAGTGCAATGGACAGTGAAATAAATGAATTATGCAAAACCACGTGGTGCGAATGACCTACCAATCGAACTCAAGGTACTGTGGAAGATATGCACCAAATTGTGCAGTGAATTACCAGGAGACTGGTTCCAGTCTGATTTTATGCCATTGCCAAAAGAAGTGTTCTGAACGAATTTTCTAACCATAGATCTGCCAGTCTGATTCTTTAGAACAGTTAAAAGCAGTTAAAATTGTGATTGGTAGAATGAAAAAGGAGTATAACGAATTGATCGGTGAGGAATCAACTGGGTTTGTTAAAAGGTAAGGGAGCAGAAAACAGATATTTGATATTAAGATTTTTATTAAGTTTTGTAAAAAATGCAATATCCCTAATAAATATGCTTCATAAATATGTTTGATACATATGCTTGACACAGATGCTTCAGACAGATGGCGTATTGTGGAAAATCTTTTTTCCCCCAAATCTCCGTTATTCGTAATTGCTTCCCATTTTATGTTAAAGGTTTTGTCTATTTTTGTCCACCACATTAAGTAATTTGCAATTTTTATCATCTATACTATTTAAAATACGACAATTCAACCTCCAATGTGCATATTTAGGGTAGAGTGCAAGGTCAAGAACTCGAGCAGTAATTGAACATTTTGGAATGCTGGAAAGGAACGGCTTTTCTTGCCTAAAACGTCTAATGGTATTGTATTGTTCTCCAAGTATACTGAATAACAGAGAAGTTGCTTGAGTTTTTGCGGAGTCATCGCCAAGCAACGCCCCAAAACACATGCCACAATGTTCATGTACTCCGCCTCTTACAGGAAATTGCAGATGTATTTCACTGTTAATCAGATATAAGATCACTTTAACTCTGCTTTGAGCATCGAAACCGTTTAACGCAGTAGGTTCAAGCCTGGATTTACTATTCTTGAAAGTAGATTGTAGAGTAGGAGATCGAGTCACCTTAACCACACTGTGGGGCTTCTGAACATGTGACTCGAGTTATTTTTGCCATGTGCAACATTAAGCTGTACAGGTGAGTCTCTACACTTTGCAAGCTAAGTAAACACGGGGACTCCATTTTACAGCATCGAGATCATTCAGTCAATAAAACCACTTAAGGATTGACTGTTATTGACTAGAAGCAAGGGCATACCGAGGGGAGATATGGTGCTGTTATAACCCTTTTTGATGTCAGGAATATTCGATAGGCCGATTTTGAAAAATAAATGAACAAGTTACATGGTAAGATGGGATAATTATCAGATAACATGCTAAACATGTGTTATTCACTGGTATACGTGAAGAGACATTGTTGAAGGTAGGATACCTGAAGCACCACATTGTAGGGGGTTTGTGGGCCCTTTTCTTGAGACTTTTACTGCGTAGAGTGCCGGTTTAGACTAAGTTATGACAATTATCACATCCTGCTATTCAAAAAAAGTTATACATTTTTCTCAAAGTCAGACTCCTATGATTCCGTGAAGGGGGTTAATGGTCCGATGGTCTCCCACTACATTTCCCAATGTTTTCATCAGCAGTACAATTTGGGGAAGGTTCCACACATACTAAGGAAGGAAATGCATGAGGCCTTTAACTCTTGCAGTATCTCCTTTCGCTTTGAAAATTTCCGTGTGCGACACTGCCTAGAAATAAACCCGGCTTTGTTGTTTTGCACTGTTAATTAACCCTATTCTGACTGGGCTTTTTCACAACTGATTCCGCTCGAGGGTCGGTGGATTTGAGTCCATCTATGTGGCTGCAAAACCCTATATCCAACGGTATCGAACTTTGGGACACTTACATTACTGTTTTTGTTAAAAGTCATTCGATATTGGTCTTCTTGTTGATCAGGGGCATTCCAAGAATGGGATTTTGATATTAGACCTATTTTCTTTTCAATTTTAAAACATTGTTTTTTAAAGAGCTAATTTTTCTCTAAAAACAACCTCTTTAGTTCCGTTTTTGACTACAAAAGTATTTTTAAAATGCAAATTTTAAGCAAATTGAAATGGCAGGCAAACGTTTGCTAGGGGATGGGGGCGCTCAAAAAGCCGAGGCAGAATGGAGTTAAATAAACCCTGCAAATAAATCACGGAAAGAAGTTAAAAACGACTGGACCAAGTGGCATATAGCTCCAGGTCAAAAAGAGCCATAGACTGTCACGTAAATACAATATCAATTAAATTCTTCTTCTCTAACCCGTAACCGTTAAAGGTCGTTGGGGCGCTGCTGTACTTTGATGAATAGCATCTCTCCACGCTTCTCTGTTCTCTGCTGATATCTGAAATGCAATATAAATAAGCATGAATCAGTCTAAACAGAGAGGAAACACTACAATGTTCCTATGTTCCGGCATAGCAAAACGAACTCATATTTATTTGATGATAAATCGCGAACGGGAGCTATTTCTGAGCATCTTCTGGTGAAGATTATAGCACAAGGTTTTCCTCTATATCTGAGTGTACCTTCAGTGGTCAGAAATGTTTTGATATTTTGTTCATTTTGTTTAAAATAATCGAACTACCACGTTAGTTTTGGTCTCACGTACAGTTTTTCGTAGTTATGCGTGATTCTTTAACGAGCTTTTTCCAGAACGAGACAATTTTTGACGTCATAAGGAACAAATCTGTCGTCATAAGGAAAAGAGAAGTTCAGTTGCTGATGCTGAAAATTTCTATACGAGCCAATCATGTCGGCGGCTAGCAGTGCAGTTTTGAACTCTTGTACACGGTTTTACGTAAAGTACACTCAACG
>JAAAKL020005541.1:8702-19153 GCA_010016065.2 Carybdea cf. marsupialis auct. non (Linnaeus, 1758)
CAAGAATCTAATGATATCAATACTGATGATAATAATAATGATGATGATGATGATAATAAAAAAACTAATATTAGTACGGATACGAAACAACTTTTTCGTTAATGCAAATGAATTGGTCATTAGGATGGGGTAAATTATACAATGTAATACAATACGACAGGATACAAAAAATGATGAAAGACGTCTTATTAGACATCAGAGCAATATCATATTTCTCCTCTTTCTTCATTTTCTGCTTCTTAAATTGAAATGAGCTATTTCCAGGAAAAATGTGACAAAGAGAGGAGACCCGACAGAGATTGCATAAACCAAAATCTTCTTTAGCAACAAACTATGAAGCAGCCTTACTTTCAACTCATACAGCACCCTATGTGTCACCTTACAACAGCAAAGATAGAAAAGACGTATGTAACTAGAACTAGTACTGAAAACGCAACCTTGGCAGTGGTGGCGCCAGCCCAATAAAAGTGGGGGGATTTCCAGTTATTTACGTACAATAGGGCGTGGGCGTGGTGATATAGTTGACAATTATTAGTTTTCTGACAATTTGCAAAAAAATTTCAATTGGAAAGGTCACAATGTCAACAGTGAAGACAACCCAATGTTCTCATCGGATTTTGGCGAATTCAAACTTGGATATTTAAAGCAAGTGGGGTACGTGTCCCCTCTGTCCCCAGGTGGCGCCGCTAGTGAACCTGGGTAGTGCACATCGTGAAAATACTCTTAAACAAGGTTTTAGTGCATGCGAAACAACCAAGAAATGTTAAAGGATGCTTATTTTAATGGACTGAAAGTTATTCTTTAGATGTATCATTTGTACCATTAGATCTAATGGACAGCTAACCAAAAAGTAACAAAAGTTACAATGGCTACAAACGTCGAATCTTGCTTGGTTAAATTAAATTCACAGTGTTTAAATCCGAAATCATTGCATTTCTCCAAAGTGTCTCGTGCTTTACATCATAAAAAAGCAACACCTGTAAGCGCCGTTGACAGTACAGTTAGCATTCTTGAAACCTCAAAACCACAAATGTTGAATGGAAGATCAAGAATTTTACTGCAGATGCTTTGATGGAGAAAGAAATGGAATTGACAGACCAATTCCGACTTGAATTCTTTAAAAACTATTTACTTATTTATCTGCAGCTATATCTCAAAATATAAATACAAGTTTGGAAGCAAAAATATTTACAAGCAAATTACAAAACGAAACCAATTAGTACTTAGGAGAAAATCAGAAATAAAACGCTGTGAGCCTTATACGCAAGGGGCCTCTGAAAGCCTCAAGGTTTTTGTAGAGAACCTTTTCATGAACCAGACTGAACCCATATTTAAGATTTGTTCTAGCCCGTATTCTGACGATTAAATAGATTATAAAGAGATATAGTTTCCTTTTAATGTAATTCAATATGCCAATTCTTTGAGGATAGATTCTGTTGTACGTAAAATATGATAGATTACAAGATTCCGTATGATCAGAGTTCTTTGCGTGCTATCAGATTCTTAAGATTCTCTACAAGTGACTCCATGCACGATTCTTTCAGTGATACTGACTTGTTCTCAACTTACGTTCTTATTTGTAGTGAAAAGGACAATAGACTCATAGGGAGCCGTTATCACGTGGTTACATACGATTTACTTTTCTAACACTTTTAGTGGCCAGGTCTCCATATTGTTGTATAAAAAGAATGAAGGTAAATTCATAGTCCGATAATATAAAGTAGTGCAGAGAAGAGTGTCATATAACTAATGCAGGCCTGAGTTGCATATATAGCATATTATTAATCACCGCAAGTTTAGATTAGATTGTATACTGACGCCAATGGATTTTATTTCAATTTTACAATCAGAAAATTACTTAGTTTTGTTTGTAATTAATCCAAAAGAATGTCGATAAGATTATTTACTAAACGGAAAATGTTGAGTGCTGCGGGGATCTGATCTTGTAGAGCATTCCAGAGTTTTGGTCTAAAATAAAGTATTATGACGTTATTTTGTGATAACTGTGTGTCGTATTTATGAATTTGTAGACTTGATTCAGATATGTTGATGAGAGGACTTGTCAGTCAGGGATTGTTGGCTAAAGCGGTACATAAACTCTACAAGATAAAATATATCTCTTTGAAAAATATTTAAAACCTATGGCCTCTTTGATAACGGGAATAAATGTGCGAGCATGGCGCCACTGGGGGTTTGAGGGGCTCAAGCTCCCCATTTTTTGGCCGAATAAATGTTTTTTACTATGGTGGACAAACTTTAGAGTAGGGCAGCGAGCGGCGCCGTTGAACAATCTTGAAGCTGGTGCAGCAAGAATACGTAGTGAGGGAATCAAGTGAAATTGCGCATCCATTCATCTATGTGTAGTGGTGATAGTAAAAGATAAGGCGATTGACGAAGCAAAACGATGGCATGGGCAAGAGCGTTGTTGCTGAGAATGAAGGGCAAAGAACTCTCTTGCAGATATTAAATTACGATGTTTAGCCGTTGTTATCTTGTTAACAATGTATGTCAATGATAAAACTGTTGAATAAACAATCCATGAGCTAATTGAGCAACTTCTTGAAGAATTTTGTAAAAATTAGCAGTAGAGAAACGTATCTGCCATCAGTGAAAAGAATTAATTCATCAAATCTGTGAACTGGAGTAAAATCCATTGTCAACTCCTTCCCAATTCTATGTTCTGTAGCTGGAGATAAAAGATAACCATTAATATGCTCTTGATCGAAAGTAGAACCACTTAGCCACGTTTCTCAAGCTGCAACAGCAAATATGACTGCCCTACATTTTCCGGTAAGATGTGAACTTTGAAAAATTAGCAAGCACGATGTGACTAGTTATATATAAAGCAGAACATTTACTTGTTAATTGTTTTGTAGCAGTTTTGCATTTCTAGTAGACATTTCTTCTTCTGTGAAATATCCATTCTTTTTCTTTCATACATTAGGTCGTAGCCGACCCCTGGTGATCTCATGGACCATCTTTCATCACTCTGTTCTGTTTGATGTCACCATGAGCTGTACTGGCAATGATTTTCCTCCTATTTCTTGTTTTGTGTCATTCTATCTCTCCCTTGGTTTCCTTTACCTTCTTGTGCCTTCGATCATTCCCTGCATGACAAGTTCCAACTTGTTGTTCACTTATTATTGTATCAAATGTTAAATTTTGATCTTGATCTATACAAATTTATATCTGATCCAACGCCTTATGCAGTTTGGTAAACGATCTATAGCTCTCTAAGTGCAACGACACAATGGTGCGTCGGATGCAGAAAAGCTCTTAAGTTCAATAATGTTTAACTACTTCGTACTGGCTTACCATTTACTGCGTGCACGGTCAACATGAAGGCAGACTTGCAATCGAACATCACAGAAAATCAAAGAAATACCAGCCATTTCTTAAGCAAGATATGAGAAGCTGGAACCTAACTACATTGCTTGCGACGAAGGAAACGACAGGAAAAGGTGAAGTATTAGTAGAGAAGACAAAATCAGTATATCACTTTAGAATTTAGAAACAGTTACAGTACTACAGATTGTGTTAACAAGGTCTCTGCCATTATTATTCCGGACTTGAAAATTGAGCAAAGGATGAAATGAACAAGATACTCTACCGCTTTAAAGAATGTGTCAATTTTAATTCAAAAACATTATAGCTAGTCAGGAACATTCCTAGAAGTGTCTCAAACTTTGCTGCATAGTCTCGTCCGCCAATTTTCAGTCACTTTGAATCACCAACCCTACGGTTATCTTTTGATATTGATTTTATCCTAAGTAGGTTACTTCAGAACCATTGTAAAAATCACATAGAAATTCTGGTTATGTTTTACACCTAGTGACTATCTTGTCCAGGTATTGTTCTGGACCATCTTGTTTACAGACCACCCTGCATTCTGGATCATCCTGCGCTACGGACCATCCTGAGTTATGGATAATCCTGCCTTGTTGAGCATCCAGCGTTTTGACCTCGATCCAAACTGATTTACAACACAGTAAAGGTGTACGTTGACTTGGTTTAGCGCATCAAAACCATCTTTGCAGTGGTTTCTGTATTTCTGAAATAGCTTGACGTCGAGCATCATCGAGACCGATGTGACACAAAGTAGTGCGGCTGAAATATTCTGGCGTCCCTGGGGTTAGAGCTGTGTAAGAGCGAGGCAAAGTGCTAAGTAGCTCAGACCACAAAATACTTACGCAAAATTGCACCAATTCACACTTTCCAACAACTGATTGATATCGACACTCAAAGCTGCACATGGATCAAGTTCCCATGGATTGCAAGCTGTAACTAATCTGCAACAACCGTAAATCAAAGCTGTGCCTGGGGCTGGTGAAAGCAGAATGCACTATATTTTTGTTTAAACAATAGGATTTCTCTGGTATTTTGTTAAAACGCTAAAATAATCAAGATTTCTTAGGACTAGTCTACTCCTCCACTATCATTCGTTCGTTAATTACATCAGATAATGAGTGGGTAGCGTGCCGCTAGATCTAGAGGGCGTGTAGTTACAGAGAAGAATGCTCCACAAAAGCCATATTTAGCCCTACCCGAGGCTGAGGTGGCCTCATGGACATCATCTTAGAGCTTGCGCTACAAAAAAATTTTGAGAGCACCGAACGCTCACAGAGTTGCTCCTTCAAAGAAAAACAAACAACAAGCAGAAAACAAACGAAACCCAGCCTTCCCTACTCCTCGGTACGATGAATTTGATGCCAATACCATCCTAGAGGTGCACCATTAAGCTGCCTCAGTTTGCAGACTTTTTATCAAACAAATAAATGTTGTTAATTGACTTGCTGCTGGTGCAAAAACCTGTTTCGTAGAGTAGCAATGAAACGTGAGGTAAATTGAGTAACGATGTAACTTCTATTGTTCTAGAGTACAAAATCGCTTTCTTTACTTCGCTCTTCTGTTAACACAAACGCTTCCAAGAACTCAGATTACAGATTCCCTGCTACACGTGTCGAGTAAATAGCTCACTTTACAATGCAAACTGAATACAAAGTCTTTCATTCATACATTCAGTACTTCAACGCCTCTATTTGGGAGTTTGCTCGTGAGTTTTGTAGAGCATTTACATTGTAAACAGTGTCCCCTTCAAACCAATTCATTCCATTCATTCTACATGATGAATCCTCAACTAGGAAATGGCAAACACTGCCGTATTAAAAGGAAACGGAAAGAAGGGAGTGATGTTTGCAAATGTTATAGGGCCATAGAAAGATCTGGGTTGAGGTTTTTGGGTCCAACATTCCCTTGATCTCGGTTGACATTTTAACCTCCCCGATCCGGAAAACCCTCAGAGACCCTCAGTTTAATACTTACGCTGATATTGGCGTTGCAGCTTTGATGAAAGCTAATAAGTATATCCGCATGATTTATTTACGCTTTCATTATTATTCCGTTAACGAGTTTTCTCGGCAACGTAGTAGAAAATTAATGCGCCATGACTACATTTTGCATAAATTACGCGATAGATCATTGTTTCAGATGTTTTCGGTGATCTATCTTCCGAAGCCATTGATTTACTCGAAACGGTTACTTGGAAGTTGAAATGTTTTATGCATAATTGATATCACTTGCTGAAAACAATACTTGCAAGTTTAGGAACATCTTCAATCGAGAAAGCAATACTTCTTATAAAAACAACTTGTGGTAATATTATGCCGCTAGCCTTGATCTACATGCTTCACTTTCGAGAAACATAAGAACCAGCAAAGGCAAGCGGGTGCTATATTTTATGAATAAAGCAACTGGTAAGGGAACCTGGAAGTCAAGGGTATGTCTAAAGAATGCATACCCGCTGAATTATTTAATTTCCAGCCTAGACGTTAACCAGCAGTTGGAAATCTAAGTAAGCGACGAGTAAACTACTTATAACAAAAAACGTCAGGATATTTCTGCTATACAATATGATTTCTTTGGATTTTTTCAAATGCAATATAGCAACCGTCGGAATTCTAGGTTATCTCTAAGATCGATTTCCCCCCGTCCTCTACTAACCTAGCCCTATCCTTGAAATAGGAAAATCTCATCGTGAACAGTGGGAACACCCTAGATGAAAGAAATTTCTTTGCCACCAAGACAGAGTAAGGAGTGGCTCTTACAAGTCCAGATTTACGAAACTTTTCAGGCCCATAGCCAGTGTTTAGCGGAGAAGTGCCATTGCTTAGAATGCAAAAACGTGCTCAGATGTATCATCTTACTGTCATTTCGTAGGAGCAAAAGCATCTGAATGAAAGCTATATCAAAACAGCAAGATTCCGCCACCTGCTAAGTATTCACGTTTTATAATTTTATAGAAGAAGGAAACAATAATACGTACAAAAATCATCATCATTATCATCATCACTATCATCACCACATTGTCATCATTATTATCATCATATTGTCATCATCATCATCAAAGTTTCAAAAAGTGGCTGACCATGGAATGAAGTGGTTTAACCTCTCCTTAAAAATCATAGCAATAGAGGGTCATAGAAAAGTGACACCTGTGATAAACATTGTAAAATGCACAAAACGAGTCCCGTTAAATTAAGCACAAAACAGTAGATGTTTTGATCTTCAATGAAATCAAATACAGCCTTACCAAAGTCTTATGAACCAAGAGTTGGTTTTTTTTGGATTGCGTAGCAAACAGTACAATGCGTTAAAAACGGTATAATTTCAATGCCCGATTCCACCAGACACTGGTCACTGCAAATCGCAAAAACTTTTTGTAATGAGCTTGTAGCATACTAGACAGTTGTAACATGCTTTTGATTATAAATAGTTTAAGTTTCAGAGTTTTCTGTTATTTACTACACTAAGATTTAGTTAAAGACAACGTGACGCTTAAACACGTGTTTTCTCCCGCAACATCGTTGTATTCATAGGCTTACAAACGATCGAGAAGGAACGTCTGCCAAAGAAGGCAAGAAAGTGATGATAATTGATTCTATGTTAATAAAATGGGAAGGTTTACGGAAGATGTCGTACTGATACTCCAATTCTGAAGTTTCATGTTATTTTTTCATCTTATTTACAACAACGGCTCGATCATGTTTCGGTATACTTTGAAAACGATGTAAGGAACATCGGAAGTTCCATAGCAAATTTTGACTTTCTATATGAGCAAGAAGTGAGCTATAATATTGTGGCTCAATGTTTGATTGGAGCTTGGTTAGATGTCTACAGTACTACGCCTTCTGTAATTACAGCAATTGAGTCTCTTTTAATTGGAGACGGTTTATAAATTTTGGCGATCAATCGTCAATTGGGAGATTTCTGAACTTTAGAGAGGATGAAAATCCATTGATTTCGACTTTTTGTTCGTTGTTTGGACGACAAATCGGAAACCTTTCGTCTTGAACTACATAGCCCGACATCTGCATCTGATAGCGTGAAGATAAAAATAACCAGATACTTCTAGTTCGTAATTATTTTAACCTAGTGGTCGCAGTTCTGAGTTTCAATTCTTATCATCATCACCACCTAGCATATCAATGACCGACATTCAACTCACAGGACACGCATTATATACAAGAAAAACATGGTCTTGCATGACCAGTGTTCATCCAAGTATATCGAAGCGATTCCGTTCCTTAATGATTACGTGAATTATCATAAATATAAGGATTTTTATGTGCCCTTTTGCAGAGCACAAGAACGGTCGATCCTTCAATACAAATTTCACTAAAAATTGAAATCGTCAATAAGGTACAAAAGATACCAGCATCTTTTATGTTGTTAGCACAGTAGCGCTGAGTGTTTATAACTGCTTTAAAGCTCCTGTTCACGGATACCCTTGAGCTTCAAATAGAAGGTGAAATGGTCAAGTTAGTTGAAAAATTTCCCGAAAGTTAACAAATCAAGGGGTTGAAAGATCCTAACATTTTATGATGAAATTAACACTTGAATTACTCAAAAATATTTAAATATTAACTTGCAACGCAATGATATTGTCCCAAATAGATTGTTTACGGTAAAAGATCTTTCAAAGAAATGGGATATTCCTTTTCATAAAAGAAAGAGACAAATAAACAAAATCAATTAACGCAAATTGAAATAACATTGTTCTGGGTGGAAGATCTAGAAGCAAGTAAGCGAGTAGCGAGATGGGGATGGACAAAGACGTTGTTTGAGACTCAAGAGCCAGTAATATGTTTCACGATTTCCTAAAACGCATATCTCAAAAAATGACAATTCTTGTTGTTTTGCTACTTATTGATGCGCTGAACATTGTAATAAAAATCTTAATATCTTTGTTGGAAATCAGTCTGAGCTTTCCTAAAATTTTCTCTAGTCTCATTCGAATGGCCTACAACTTTGGACAATGAAATATGACAGTTTCCCCAACCCCCGCTCCAAAATATTGTTCAGTTTGAAAACGAGCATTTTGGGCACTTGCATGTCAGACCTCCCTGCTGCTAAGAGGAGAGGTCTAGAAAACAAATAATACCAGACCTGGAGACCTCTTTCATGGGGCAAGTGTCTTGCGTGATTTGCTCCATTTTCACCGAAATTTAGTAAAAGTTTAATTTCTATTTGTCCATGAATGTAGCTCTTAAAGGAGTCTGGAGCGAATAAACTCATGACACAACAACAAATATAAAAACAATTATTATGACTTTCTAATACTCTAGGGCCTCCAAATCTTGATAGAACATCCGGGACTCAACATTGCTTTTCCACACCGTTCTCTGAGTCACTCGAGTCTCATTCGACACCTTAGAATATTGAATTGTAAATGGCATTCCTCATTTAGAAATGACTAATACTGTAGTTAAGTATTTCTTGTATAAAAGCCCGCACGTGTAACTCCTGTTTAGCTAAAATTGAGGAAATGTTATCTCGAAACGCACTATTAGTCATGGCTTCGCTTAACATTTAACTATGTTAAATTTTAATTATAAATGTCAATACACTGAGCTGTCGCTGGTCTTTCCTACAGCGTAAAATTCTAGATTATATTTTTTGTGGTCTTCTTGATAAATTGCAGACTGAGGGTTTCCAAACTGATTGTAGTCTGATTATAGTAAGCTGTTGACAAATCTTGTGGGTTGTGGCGGGTATCCTCTCAGACATTTACGGAGCTAAATCAGCTACCAAGAATTCCGAAAGTTTGGGTAATACACATACGCGAGAAATTTCTGAATAACTGACCTAATCTGACAAATTTTCGACAAAACAATTGAAAGACCAATAATTATCGCTACTTTTAGTGTTCGGAAAATTTTCGTACTTAATTCAAAAACTAGAAACTATTCAATGTGGGTGCTGTCTTGAAAGTCTCGTCCTTCTGGTGATATTCCATCTCCCCAAAGAGAAATGTCATAAACCAAGAGAACCCCGTATGGTGTTACTAACGAACGCGTGTGAGCAAAGGCATAGGAGAACATTATCAAACCACATGTGAACACCAATATGAGCTCTTCTCCCAACTTTATAATCTTCAATACAGAGATATCAAAAATAACCCGGTGCATAAATACAGGAAACTCCATCACATTAAGAAAACGTCGTGTTCTAATGGAGATGCATCAGCTGTTGTTTCTCTGATACTGTGATAATAAGTCACTTCTAATTAAAACCAGAAATATGTTCTGTTATCTGTTGAATATACGTTTCATATAATAAGAACATTAACACTCACTTGCCATGTCAGCCTCGTGTACACAACATACACAAGGATTCAAGAGAAATAAGTAGTGCGCTCTAGGTTTCTTAAAAACCGATTTTATGAACGGATCAACATGACCTGTTTTCATCGTGGATTTCACAATTGTGCACTTGCTTGTATACTAATATTGTTGTCTCAATTCTTGCGTTTCCTAAAACCTTTCTCTATTTACCTATCCTACTACTTGTTTGCTCTGGCTGCCAATTTAAAACGGTTTTCTAATCATTCACTAAAATGGGAGCTAATGTCGAAAAGGTGAGTGAGCATAGATGGAGACCAAGATGACGGATACATCAAATATGGCGAAATAAAGACCAATAGGCAAAGTGCGCATGTCAGAATTAAGTGGTGTAAAGTATACTTTTAGAGAAAATACCAACTGTTCATAGTACAGTAAAACAATTCTTATACGTTTTAGAACCATTCTTATTTTTACCTCCTGACAAAAGTATTTCTATCTAAAATCATTAATCATCAACATTGGAAAGATCAAGGCCCTTAAGATGATGACGCCCGAGGACAAACGGTAGCTAGCTACCAAGACGCACGTGAAGCTAACTTCAAACAAGTGTATAACAAACGCGCTGCTAAGGACAAAGCTTTAAATTACGCGCTTTTCGAACCACGCATACATGTCTTAGTCACGTAACCGATCACATTGCTTCCTAGACTATTCCCATTTCAAAACAAATATGGAGTCTGGTGACTGCAGACAATAGGGAGTTTTAGATGCGAGAACCAGGACGAGGACGAGGACCAGTACCCCCCACGAAGAGGTCTTGTCCTCGAC
>JAAAKL020005542.1:0-19151 GCA_010016065.2 Carybdea cf. marsupialis auct. non (Linnaeus, 1758)
ATAGTATTTTGTGTCCCTTTGTCCCGAAAAATACTCCCTGAAACTTGTAACTTGATCCCCAAGTGTTTCCGGAGATATTAAAAGTATTTTATTTTGATGGCCTAGGGGAATATATTTGGCAAAGATAACCTGGGGGCATATATCTTTTGATTTAAGTCACTACTTCACCGAGAATAGACTTAAAGTTCCGCTTAGAACAACAGCTCAAAATTTTTAGACGGATCAAGGACAAATATTTCTTTGCCCTCTACATTTTCTAACTGTAAATAAAACACGAGGGCCCCCTCTCTTTTTTCTCCACCCATTATTCCAAGAGTTTCAGCTGTCGTCACAAAGATCTTGCATATAATATAATTTTGATAACCTAGATATATGGTTTCTTTCAATTTACCTCTGTCTCTTCTCTAAGTCGAAGTTTGCAGTCTAATTTTCTTCCCCCCCCCCCCCCCCCCCCCCATCTGCCCGTAATCAGTAGGTAAATTTTGAGATCGAAGGTCTGCAGTAGAAGTAGCTACTTTGGTACTCTATGATGACCCACGTCTTAGCGTCACGTCTCATAGTTTCTGGTAAGCAAATACTTATACATATCGAGTTGCCAACAGAATGGAGGTGCGTTGTTCTTTAGTTTTTCATTTTACACCGCCTTGAATTCCGACAATTTTAAGCTCATGTCAAAATACGTAACTTCTGTAAGGAGTAAAAAGCGGAAGTAGCAATATATAGTAACTGCTCGGCGTTTATCAACAGAGAAAAAAAACTGTCGTCTTAGAATACCTGTAGTCTAAAATTTCATTTATCGTTAATAGGAATAAGGCTGAGAAATAGTATCACAGTTCTTGTAAGAAGAACGCTTGTTCTTAGCAGTGCTTCTTCACTAGAAACCCGGGGAAGACGAGTGAAAATATGATACGAGGCCACGCCCGATACTGCTTTAATGACAAGGCTCAAGCTCAAAACCACACGTGTAAACAACCGCATTTAAAATATAGCAGCTTAGAATTACAGAATTGTGTCTCCATACCTTGTTTGTTTTCGAACGTTGGCAAGTATTACGATTTACCTCGGGTAATATCTATATATCGTGCTCCAAAGACACTTGGTAACCTTTTGTAACGTTGGTGTTTTGCTTAGAAAACATTATTGCAGATGTCCAACGGATGTGTAAATTATGTTTGTAAGGAAATGAGTGGCATGGCTCAAGTTTAAAACACGAAAAAAGTCAACTCCTGTTCTATACTTCGATTCACTGATTTTCAGCTGTTCTAAAGGAGGTTAAAGACTTGTGAAGTGTAGACGACAATGTGCTTCTTTGAACGCTTACTTTTGATGGTGTGAAATGTGTGTGCCGTATTCAATTTAAATTTAGCCGTTGGTCGTTGGCCGTTTGCAGTTTACTTGGTCTGCATCTCGTTGACTTAAATACGTTCTTCTACAGCTCGTTTTTGTCTAATTTTTTCTAAGCAGTACCTTAATGAGGCTGGATACGATGTAGCTTTTTACTATCTAGGCTAATTTGGTGCATGAGCGGAATACCAAGCTAAGGGTGTGGCCCCCCGAACTCAGCCGAATTGTAACATGAACGCTCTACCAGGGAACATGTTTGCGTAAGTAGCATATGGCAATAAAGGTGATCTAAATTAGACATTTGATATATTTTAGAACACTGTTAATAATATGAATGAACTTAATTTGATGCGATTGAAAATTAGTTTTGAATAAATAGGTTGGTGTTACTTTAGTCTTGATTTCGTGATGCATAGTTGGAGACAAAATCAAATATGGTCTTAACGATTTAGATAGACGTTTCCTGCACTTGTGGCCATTGCATCATCAGTATGGAGGTGAGTAAGTGATAAACATCATGGACTGGGACACTACAGCTACTGCAGGCACTGCAGCATTTTAGACTTAGACACTGAAACTATAAGGATGATGAACTGGTTTTTTCCCTTCAGAATCTTTAAATATCCAACGCATTTTAGATCTACGAATCCGTTGCTTGTATTTAGTGAGATCCATAGCCGGAGTGCGGAAGCAGTTAAGCTCTTAATCAACTCTGTCTTGTACTTTTATTACAGCAGAGAACATTTTTAACCTCACCATTTTCAGTTTATCTAGTTAAAGATCTAGCCGATCGTATTGTCAGATATTGACCAGGAAATCCCTACTATCAACAGATCTTGTTGTAATTTATTCAAAAGAAATAGTAATTGAAGCTCCCCAAGCTAGTCTGGTCGTGTTTTTACAGTCTGAGCTGCGAGTTGATGTCGTAATGGCCACTTTGAAACCTTAAGCAGAGCCTAAGCACTGATAAATGTATTGAGCTCAGAATAAAGATATCTGTTTGTCTTCGCAATAGTTATTCCTTATTATTTTTTTACTTTACTTTAAAGAATCGGGCGATTTGCCCAAGCTACATGGTCTTCCAATGACTGAAGTACAGCGGTACATGTTTTCGTTACAGATAAGAGTAAGAGGTTCCTAGTTAAATGCAATATTTTTGGATATTTTACTACTAACCTTATGTGGCTCCTAACGTGTGTTATCGCAATCCCCACGCTGCTTTTTAATGGCTTCACTGTAACCTTGGCAGTTTGGCAGAAGGATGCTCTACCTTACTAAAATCGGTCAAGGACCGCTGGAGTTGATAGCGAAGACGTTGATAGTATTGGAGTTGATAGCAAATGACATGATGGCACAGGACAGTACTGGAGTTGATAGCGCAGAAGTTGATAGCACCGGAGTTGATAGCAAATGATTTGATGGCACTGGACAGTACTGGAGTTGATAGCGCAGGGTTTTGGTAGCGTAGGGTTTTGATAGCACGTGATAGTGCAGGAGTTCGTAGCTCAGCCATTAGCGTAATCAATTAACGCTGTGTCGTTGACTCTTACTAATTCCTACTCTTGCTACAACAAGACAATTGCTACTGCTTTTAAGACACTTGACAGCAGTACACTGATTTTTCAGGATAAGGGTTTCATGTCAGTGTGGGAAATTGGGACTCCGGACTGCAACCTGCTCAGGCGCTAGACCAGGGTAGGTACAGAGTCGGGAGAACCTGGAAAATTGTACATTTTCACAAAGCGCAGAGAACGTGTAGTGGAAGATAAAGAGTATCAGTTAATCCCAGGGAAAAGCTAGAAAACTATAGCATGTTGTCGGTGGATCATGCACAAAAGCTGAGTAGAAGGTGTCTCTATGCAGATGAATAAATTTATCTTGCAGCTCTGAACTTTGTTTGTACATTTCACTGTACATTTCATTTCACAGTAATCGTTTCACTTTTTCTTGATGTCGGCTGCTATTTAAGTGCGTAAAGCATCGCATAGGCGATGGGAAAGTGTGACGTCACGATTTTGAACATTTTGGAATAATGGGGAAAAAACCCAATTTCCATTTTATCCTATTTGTGAGTACTCCAATGGCCCAAATTGAGAGTGGCTTCCTTTCCCAACACGGATATATCAGGTTTCAAAGTTTTGAATCTGTCAAGCAAAACCGTATTGTTTAATGCTGGTTCCTAACTTAAGGAGCCGAGGAATGTCTACAAAGTTTTGACCAGAGATTTTTGAGATTCAAACGCCCTTAGTTTAAACACTATATACACTACAGGTCTGCTACTTTTGGAAATAGCCTATTCCAAACTTGTCTTTTGATATCTTAAGTAAAATCGTACTATTTCTAAAACTCTTGACATGTGACGTCATCACTTTCCCTCCGCATTGCTAACTCATAATAATGCTGACTCAGGGAAATATCCGTCAAGTTGAAGAGGAGGGGGGGGGGGGGGGGGCAGGAATATGAGGGCAATCAAACATAAAACACAAGAGAAAACCGCATTTTCTTTTGTAAATGTGTTACCGCTACAGCTATAACTCCATTAGGGAGGGAAATTTCGGCTTTACAGATATTTTAGGTAAGACGTTAATTACTTCGAATGTCTGCATTATTATGTAAACCTAAAAGTTATGCATACTAAAAAGTAGATATAGTGTGGGGTTAATTTCTTTAATTTTTTTTATTTAAGGCGACTTCATCTAGTTACTTATACATCTTCGTACAGGTAGTCTAGTTTTGGGGACGTACACGAAAAAGCTTCCATCTGGGTCCAATGAAATGCACAGTATTGCTCTAGTTGCTTAGGGTTGTTTTGATTTATGATTTTACATAGTTTCAATGATAAAGGTTTCAATGTGCGTTTTTCTCAAATCGAGTGAAATTTGAAGAAGAAACAGCAACAAAAAAAGTTACACCTAAGCGAAGAGTTGTTTTACCAAGAACATGTCAGGGAGTAGTAACTCTACGGAGTCCACCGGCCATTTTGTAAAGTGGCCATTTCAAGGTGCTTCGAGGCAAGACTAGTATGCCGTTAAGTGTATGTTGTAGTACAGTGTCGTGATATATTGCTTAAATTTTAGTTTAGTTAACTGATCTACTGATTAATTGAATAATTATTTTATGTTGTACTAAGTGGATAAATACGTTAACACCTTTTTTATTAATTGTTCAGTACTTTAATCAATCAGTTATTTATAACAGTCGAAACCCAATGGACCACCGACTTCGGGACTGTTTGTTCTTTGAAATACAAAGCACTGATTATCGTAAATATCGATCCAAATTTGAAGTGACTGCGGCAAATTTCTAGCCTCGTTTGCGAATTTTACGTTGACCCTTCTTTGCAAACGAGACCGTCAAGACCCGGAGTTGAGCTTTCTTCCCCATTAGGGAGAGGCCAACAAGACCATGGACAGAGGCCCCGCACCTCTAGGGGGAGAGCTTGCTTCAATACTAAGCAAATAGAGTGTCTAACTGCCCATGTTAATCTCGCGGAGGTAAGTTAAAGCTTGAGATTATACCCGTATGGAGGCAAGACAGTGTCTCCAGAACTTCCGCAGGACGATTATGTCTGAAATGCCTTGCAATGCATGAACCTCGCAAACCTTTTCGGCCCAGGTCACCGCACCCCAGAATTCGGCCACTAATGGATTGGACAAGTTTTATCGGGTAACAAGAAGCCGCTACATGACAAAACGTTTTGTGGTCCATGACAACAGGGTACTCTAAAGCGTTCCCTCCCTCCCGTTTTTTCATGTAATGTTTTCGTATTCGTACAACCGAAAGCACGTGCACAAAGAGCAGGCGCAAAGCGGAAACTTTGCAATTCTGCAAAAGTGTCCAGGGAAGGAATTCTTATGCAAATTTTAGGTTGCTCGTCGGCCTACCTACATTATCTTAGTCCCAGGTCTTTCGTTTATTTTATACTAATTAGTGCTGGCAAGCATGATCTTATCACAATTGGGCTCTGATGGAGCTATTCTTTTACAGATTTCTAATGCGCAACGGGTGTCGTCATAGACCCACCCGTATTTATTGAGATATTTGCTTCGTTATTAATTAACTCGCCAATGTGACATTGACAGTATTTAGGATAAAGATGGTGATTATAGAGATGATTAAAGTAACTAACGAGAGTTTTCTTTGCCTTTTTCAACAATAGAAAATGCCAATGCAGTTTAGGTGTTGTATCACTAAATTAGCACAGTTTTTGGTTACGCAACTTCCCATGAGATAATTACTTGCGACCCCAGAGGTTAAAGTAATATAGCCCATATTCCACGCTGTGACCACGAGTATCAACATCACAAATTTGAAGTCAAGTTAAACGTCGACTCACCGAACAAACAAGCACTATCCTTTCATATATTTATAGTATCGTAAATGGACCTATTTCTATGTTCATTTGGAGAACATTGATGTATGTATAAAGGTGTGTATCTTTTTGTAGGTGTGTAAATAGGTTTGTTGAATTCGGATCAGAAATTACAATACACAAGAAATTTCACGTAGTTTGAGAGATACTAACTTGTATCATCGATGACGAAGCTGATAATTTACTAAGGGATCACGATTTTAAGAGTGATAAAATAGTTAAAAGGGTCTAAAGGGAATCATTAACTGATAAAGAGTGCGAAAGTTTTATTGAAAGACGAGATGTGTTGTCAAATGCAAGTTAACACAAGGAAAGAATGAAAACAATAGAAGAAATAATAATCCCTTCTGGTGGGTATTCAAACTGATTGGTCTAAATTTGGAAATTTGGAAATCATTAATAGCATGTTCTGGGTTAGAAGGACATTATGACAAATTATCACAATTGTTAAAAAATCCGGTTTATGAAAGCAATAGTGTTGGCTACAATGACCTATGGCTGTGAATCATGGACATTTAATACAGAGTCAGCGAAGAGAATCAATGCTTTTGAGATGAAGTGTTACCGGAAGATTTTGCGAATTCCGTATACAGCACACACAACTAACGATAGCGTTAAAAACGAATTTGTCCAAAGAAGTGGCAACCAAGAAGCAAGTCTGTCAATTGTGAAGAAAAGGAAGATGCAGTGGTTTGGACTTGTCACTCGTAACCGCAATTCTCTCAGTTTAGCTAACACCGTAATGCATGGAAGGGTACCGGGAAAAAGAGGCAAAGGAAGACCTAGAAAAAACTGGCTTCCAAACATCGCCGAATGGACAAATCTTTCAGTGGTCGATGCTACAAGGAAAGCAGAGGACAAACAGTGGTGGAAACGTGCTGTTGAAAATATGAAAGTGTACCTACGGCCGAATGGCTATGGAATAGGATGGTGATGATTGTGTCCGGTGATCTTAAGGCGGTCACAAAAGACAGAGTAAGAGGGGCTTCTGAGATGTCTTCCTCTTAATGCAAACATTTCCAGATGATCGCAGATGCGCCTTTGTCGATGAGGGCGTATCTGCCCCGAAATAAGAGGCATTGCAGCTTTTACAATTAAATCTTGATCTAAGAACATCAGGGATCCTACACCTAAATGGAAAGTAGTTTCTGAGGTGAAAATGGGAACGAAAACCATCTACTTGCGAAAAGGCCACGTTGAGCAGTTTTAAAACCTGATTTTGAATTTGAAGAGAATAACTCCAAGGCAATTTCTATCCACATCCTTCGGAGTTTTAAGGAGATCGTACAAAATTTTTTTATTCAAAAAGTCACGAACGCAAAGATAAATAAAATAGGGGGATAGTGATTATCTAGGATGGTATTTCGGAGACGCTGTAGCCAGAAGGCATAAAAAGAATTAATTTAAATTTGCATTTTTTGTTCTGTCTCACTGCTTGTACACCAAAGGGAGTCTGGATGACATCACCAAGATGCCTTAGCAGTCGCATTGCATAAGAACTACATAAATTACGTGTAACTTGCCACATAGATAAGAATATACACGTCTTTAGATAGTGACAAGCGTAAGGTTCCACGGGTTTCTTACTGTAGCGTTCTGTACTACGATACTGTTTTACCCAGCCTTTGCAGAAATCCAAGACCAGTGCCCTTCCAGTAGGTTTGCATATTCAACAATATCTTTAAATGTTCCTGATAGCTTAAGGTCCTGAAGAAGTCTACAAAACTGATCATGTAGCACTGTGTCAGTCTCAGGTCACCCAGTTGGTACCCAGTCGACTGTGCAAGTGTGTTTCAACATACAGAGTGTCATCGCCAGTGTTTTTTTATCCCGATGATTGTAGGTCTCCTTGGTTCCTAGAACAGTTTTAAGATGAATTAAAGACTCTTACAGTTATAAAACGGAAAAGCCTCGTGTAATGGGATGTTTTGGTTCAGACAAATAGACGATTAAACCCCAGGGATTTTAATGCACTAACACAAGGTTCTCTCAAAGCGAATTCCGTTCTTTGGAAGTTCATTCAGACATTGATATGCTTATGCTATTTCTGAAACCTTATCAACTAGAACATCTATATTGGGTTAAATCCATGCATGTAATCAGTTTCTGTCGTCAAAAGTTTGATTGACCTAATTAAAGCTGATGTTGCGCAGCGTGCATTTGGTTTGACCTGGTACCAAGTGCGCTGAAGTCACTCGTGGAAGAGAGATACAGAACTGTACCAAGATTGTTAACCAGTTGAATAACATCTGCCCTTTACTATTTATATCTCGATATCGCGCAAAAATAGGGTCTAAAATTGGACGAAAGAATAATGGGCCAAGTAAATGGAATCGTGGGTAGAGGGGTGTTTTAGCGTAATGCCCTATATCATCATAGCGAAGATGTGTTTTCAACTTTTCATAATGGAAGGTTTTGCTCAGTCTTGACCCGAAATCTGTGTTAAAGTATATCAGAAATGTAGGAGAGATAGAATGTTTGAATGATATTTATGCTTGTAGCTGATTTTTCTAACTTCCACACTCAACTGTTTTGAATATGGAAGTCCCACTCTGTGGAGTAATTAGGAGAGAGGGGTTTGACTATATTACACCCCTACGAGAATCAAGTAAAGGCTGCCTAATTTTTTTGTTACCGGTAGGGTTTGATTATTATTGTCAGAGAGTGCCTCATCGTGCGTTCTCAGGAGTGAAAATTTTAATCTTTGGGGGGTGAATTGGAGGTGAATTGGAGTCATTCTTTCTTGGTGTTCCCCCTCCTTTTGGGAAATTTCTACGTATGCCACTGCCTTGATCTTGCCTTTACATTTGACATTTAATGGTGGCCAACCAGGATCAAGTCCATTCCCATCCACAAATCACTACAGCTGGCGTGCTTCGGCATTGTAAACGTTACGGTGCCTAATCTACCATCAGAATCATAAGGCGGCCTAAACACAGTGCGATATAGGTTTTCAACGAGTTCCTACGGCTAAAATCGCGTGCTATTTATTTCATACGAAAAAATCATGATAGT
Organism: Carybdea cf. marsupialis auct. non (Linnaeus, 1758); assembly: GCA_010016065.2. Lineage (NCBI taxonomy): Eukaryota > Metazoa > Cnidaria > Cubozoa > Carybdeida > Carybdeidae > Carybdea > Carybdea cf. marsupialis auct. non (Linnaeus, 1758). The sequence continues at coordinate 8,732 of JAAAKL020005542.1, forward strand.
ACTATTTGATATGAATGAGCAAAGTACTTAGCTTACAATAAATGAATTCAAGGTCAAGAAATTGAGATTTCACAGTGCATCAATCATCAACGACCTGTCTTAACCAAAAGTATAATTACTTGTGCAACAAGTCAATCGTTAGAGCACTCGTATTATGATAGAGTACGTATAAATGACGTGATCATTTAGGGAAATTCAGAAGCTTGACGAAAATCCTGCACTCGCTGCATCGTTATACTAGAACAAACGCCGAAATAGACCTGTCCAAAGTTTGTAGCATTCCTACCAGAACCCTGTTATTTGAACGCGGTTTTTTGTCTTATAAGCTTGGAAAATTTGCCTCGTTTCTTTTAGACCTTTTCTAGATGTTAGTCGTAGTTGGAATAATCCTTGAACTGAAATTCAGTGTGCTAGAGTTGCTGGTTACGTTACCCACTTCAATTTACGAAAAAAGCCCCTCCCTAGTTTCCTAAAAAAAAATTTATGACGTCATTACTCCATTACTTTAAACTCAATGGAGGCACGGTTTTGGTGTGAGTAGAAGACTGCATATGTTTCACAGGGAGCCATGTGGCCTCTCTTGAGGAATTTTAACAGCTATTGAAGTAATGAGTGCGAAAGTTGAATCCGGGGAGAAAGTAGCAGACTGGAATGTGAGCATGTTGAAAAGTCTTTTCACTACTGCGAAATTATCTGTCATTGAGTGTAGAAGCTTTATTGTAACTGATACTCAAAAACAGCGCAGTTTAAAACAATTTATGAATATATAATAAAATAATGATGTGTATGCCCGTACTTATAAATAGTTAAAAGTGCTGTATTAATGATGCCGCCATCTCTACGTGGTTTCTATAATGAAGTCTAGCAGCACTTTCTATCGATTGATCAGAGAAGTCAGGAAAAGCGCGTTTAATTTCAGAGATATAGTAAATTTTCATGCGAAACATTTTCTGCTTTGTACTGCTTAACTTTAATCAAAGTACTACCACTTTTGGGAACACACTTTTGGCGTAATGAAGGTGGAAAGAAAACTTGGTAAACTTTTGCAACGGGCGTGGTAACAAAAGGGTGAAGAAGGAGTGCAGTAGATCACATATTATTGTCAAGTACGGCAAAAATGATGAAGATGATGATGATAACAATGTTTAGGAGGAGGATGATGAGCCCTCTTAATCAGACGAGACATAGAAGGCTTGGGTTGATTAATATGTGGCCCGTATATAGGCGCATAATGTAGATGCTTCGAGATAAGGTTTGGGGGTGCGGGGTGTCTGTGTGTGGACGGAAATGAAATATAAGAGGCACTTGTTACTTAAGTGAAATCGAACTAGCCGTGAAACAAAACATATAACTTCTGCACTCAAGATATTATTTGCATTATTATACCTAGTTTGTGTTGATATATCATTACCATCATCATGTTCAGGTTACGCCCATATACCAAGAGGTAATTGAGAGATTGAGGTGTTACGTGCTTTGGTGTAATTTTATGTTTCATTCAAAGCTCAAAGGGGGTCGATCGTACTAAACGACACTCCACCATGCGTGTCTGTGGTAAGTAGAATAATCTAAATCAAAGGTAGAACATGTAAATCATTGTAATTGACGTATGGAAGTAGGAAAATTACACACACAACCCTACAAGTGCCTCGGGCGTGTTGAGAAATTTTGATTCGATCATGTCCGAATGAAATGCCTTTTGTGTTACCTGAAAATTTATAGTGCAGACCACTGTTCATACGAAGCCTTGGCAACATGTAAAGTAACAAAGTCAAATTTTACATAGATGACATTAAGCCTACAGGAACTCCATCGCCCGCCCCCACTGCATCTGTAGTGTGAGTGTGTTTGTACACGACGATGTGCGTGCTGGATGCTTCATTACCACACTTTTAGGTTTTCATTCGATGAAAATTAACATTCGTTAAATAGTTCCTGTTCATAATTGTGATGGAGAGCTTCCAACTAGTCGTATCCTGTCCGATGATGTTACTCCATTTAGATATATAGTCACGTGCAAGATCGGAGGATTTTCGGACGAGGAAGAGCAGTGTCACACGCTGGAAGTAGTACCATTGTACGTTTGCTCGAGATTGTTTAGTTTGATTTGATTTATGACGTCAACCCTGATAAAGTTCTACACCACTTATTTCTAATCCATAGTGTTTTCAAACATAAATACTAAAGCAATTACGTATTTTGTGAAATTTTGTACTGTGGCTTCAAAGAAAGGTGTATTATTCGAAGGCGTGTTTATCAGACGTGGTTTGGACATGGTATAACTCATTCGCAATTTTTTAATAAATGGTTAAGAATGGAGGATTAAAATTTCTTTGGCACAACATGAATTCGGTGTTATTGTAAGGCGTTATAAGTTTATTTGTTGACCCATCCTTGGCTTTGGCATTCTTGGATTAGATTTGGCACATTGCCCTTTTTTATGCGAGAACCAAAGGAAGAAAACCGGTTTCTAGAAATTTCTGAATCATCGATTTAGCTCTTATGTAATGCAGAGAAACTACACAGAAATATCTTAAACATTCATACATACCTGATGACACTCAAGGCTTCGCTGTAGCCAACTTCAAGCGTCGAGCTACCAGGTTGTCTCGTCTGTCGTGCATGATTGGTAGCCAGCTACAAGCATCGCGCCACTAGGGAGTCTCGTCTCTCATGCATAGTTGGTAGCCAGCTAGAAGCATCTCGCTACCAGGTAGTCTCGTCTGTCATGCATGATTTGTAGCCAGCTACGAGCATCGCGCTACCAGTTAGTCTCGTTTGTCGTGCATGATTTGTAGCCAGCTACAAGCATCGCGCTAGCAGGTAGTCTCGTCTGTCGTGCATAATTGGTAGCCAGCTACAAGCATCGCTCTACCTTTCAGCCTCGTTACGTACCGTAGCCTGAAGATCAAGTCAGTTTCGATTACAAGTTACTGAAGCAGACTGAACTAAAATTGGGGGACGTTTTAAGCAACTAAACAGGTTAGGTTTTTTCTAATGAACAACCTGAAGATTTTTAATTCTTCACTTTGTAGTTCTATGTCCGCTGAAAATACTAGAAGAGGACTCTCGCGCCAGTCAGATAAATCGATATTTATTCGGTCGCCCCTTCTCTTCACAACTTTTCTTCTTTTAAGAGCATGTTTTACAAATCGGCGAGTCCTTCTGATACTAACTATAAGTTATTCAACCAACTTTTCTGAACAGTGCTTCTCTTAATGACCTAGTTTTTCTCTCTTGTTTGTTAACTAAGCAGCACGAGATCTGACCCAAATACGAAGTTGCTTATATAAAAATTATATGTTCTTTTAAATTAATGTTGCTATCCAAAGAAGAATGGGAGGCAGTATTCAGTGGTGGTATTCATTTATTCATAGATTTTATATAGACAGCAGATAGTTAAGGCATTTCTGAGCTGCATATCGAGAGCTACTTCTCCCGTCTTCACGCTACTGGACTCTGAAATTTCTCGCTGATTTATGTTCTTAGATTGCGGACCTCCTAGGAAGTAGATAAGGTGGACAAGCGCAAGATAATATTTGCCTCTTGATCCTCGTTTCCTTGTCCTTTGAACTTTAAGTACACTACACCGTGTACTTGTAGGAATCTCGATTTATTTTTATCTGAACCTGTTCTGGTTCATCACCCTTAGATCTAGCGATGCCTGAACGATTCTTAAAACGATTCCTTGATTATACTATTCTAGTGAATAAAGGATAGCCGTAAGATGAAACCAGCTGACGCTTTTTCTCGGGGAAGTAGACCAGGCAAATGGAAACATTGCGCTGCATTGTAAAAAGACATTGATTTCAACTTGTAAAAACACTCATTGTGATAGAAATACAAGGCCGGGGAATTTTTTTCTACCGTATTATTGTTAACATGTTCCTTTTTTCGGGCTTTATAAGCGAAGTGATTGTTATTAGCAGAATGTATCCAAAAATATACAGCAGCGCATGCCAAAGTGTATCGTGCAGTGATTGCTTGTGATACAGTATCACCCCGTTTTAGTGGCGACTACCCTTGGACTGCTCTTGGATTTTGGAACATCTCCCGGCTTGGAACTGAGCTTTTGCGTCTCAGCTTTTGCTTCAGTAATCCAGGTTGCTGTGATGACTTCTGAAAGTTCGTCAGCGAACGATGAATTGCATCAAACAAAAGATTCATGGACTAGGACACTAATCCTTTATCTCGTTAACACAAATAATCCCGGTTTGTGTTTGTAAAAGTAGCTTATGCTGTGCCCCGCTTGAATCCAGTGTGGCATTTTCTGTTCTACTTTTTCGTGTCAGAAATACTTTCGAACATTGTCTCCTGTGTGCACTTAGGCATTGGATCTTAGGAGATGGGTTTTTTGTGTTGAATCGATCTTGAACTCTTGCTGTTAATTGTTGTGTTTGTTGTATGGATTAACATGTTCATGGCCATCGACTGAAGCTAGCTAATCAGTGAATTGTTTACAAACTTAGTACTCGATGAGCCAAGAAGGGTAACTGTGGAAAGCGTGGCGAGCACTAACATCGAAACTGTAAGTACATGAGTTTGTAGTTTTGTTTATGTATGATAATGCACTTTGGCATTGGTTTCCGTTGACATGCCTCGGTATGAATACCAATACCTGTAGTTGATTTTCTCCAGCCCGATCCAGGGTCCTGTTTATATAGGCTGGGTAAGAGAATCGTTTGCTTCATGGTCAGCATTGTGTAAATTTTTCCACTGAGTCTTAAATAAAGGCATTTTCACCGATGTAAATCAAGACGTCGGTAGCCAAAACAGCTGAAGAGAAAACCAACTAGAAATCTAGCAGTCATTTGAACAGGTAGATGGCTGGCGTCTGATTTAGCACGTGTTTTCTTGAAGTACGACCTAGGATTTGCTGGAAACATTGAATGTAGCATCGTTTTACCACATATAACGATTTTTTAATAGACACCACGAGCAAGCACGGGCATTTGAAATAAGAGGAGATTCTTTGTAAACCGATATTGAATAATGGTTCCAGTACATATAAGAAGAAAGTTAAATGCTAATACTGGAAGCTTGTAAAGGTTACTCGGCAAAAGCATTTTTAATGTAAATTAAGCCAAAACCTTTGCAAGTGTGGCGATTCACTGATTTCAAGTAATAACATAACGACCGGGAAGTATAGAAATGACATTGTCGTGGTGCACGTACTTTGCTAGCTGTAGTTGCCGAGTTTGCTCTTCTGTTTTCAGGAGGCTATTTTTAAATGTGGCTGTCACGCGATGTTAAGCGTAGTAGAGCGCACTCTTGATATTTCCAGCCCCTGATACAGCGCACTTTCTGATGTAGCAAAAGAACATAGATTATCGCCGTTCTTCGCCTTATTAGTATCACACACTTCATTCTAATATAATCTACCTTGCGAAGTGGTTTCGTGTTAAGTCATAAAATCAGGAAATGTCAAAAAGTGAAAGAGCTCACTATTTTTAAGAAGCTGTGAGAAATACCCACTCTCGATACAAAGAGCTGAGGCCCTCCATTTTCTCGTAATGTGTTACATAAGGCAAGAAATGTGAGAATGCATGTCCCCTTTCTTTTACTGCATATATCACCACCACCCCCCACCCCCTTCCCCAGCGTATGCTTGAGGTCTCAATATTCCTGAACTGTTTACGTTATTCGCGCTTCTTTGCAAAATTTACCGTCCGAAAACTGACCCAGCCTAGTTTAGCGGAACCAATTTTCTTCCCACGTTCTTAATACGACGTTGGGTGGGGCTGAGGATAGGTTTGCATAATGTACCAACGAGCGAATAGAGGCCAGTAATCCAAGCTATGTAGAGAGAACACGAGTGCATCGATACAAAAAATGCGACTCTCCTTTGATACCCTAGAAAATGTTTGCGGACCCTATTCCACATTAGGGTCTAGGATGACACTTGGATGTATTTGCGGTTCTATCTTGTGGAACATGGTGATGTAAATGTAATAGTCTCATAAATTCTGATGTGCAAAATATCACTAATATAATTTAGAATGATGGACGAATGATAAATGATGTCTGTTTCACCAAACACATCAGCTTTCTGTGACAAAACTATGTTACCATTTGAGTATTGTACTTATTTCAAACCTTAGGCCATCCTACATCATGTAAATACAGTATGCAATAAAATAACTGTTGTATTTCACAGAGATGATAGGTTGCTCAATGTCGGATATTTTGTTAACAGATCATCAAGTATTCTATCTACAGTTTGTGTTCCTTGCTTTGATGAAAGTTCCCTAAATGCCTACTTTCCTACCTTATATATAATTCGTCTTGTTTATACAGAAATCCTTAGATAGTAATAGAATACTCTAGAACACTCCAGAAATTTCTAGTGTGTTTTATAGAAACTTCTGGAAGGTTCTAGAATCGTACAGAACCTGTCAACATTTTAGAATGTTTTAGAAGGTTAGAGAATGTTCTGGAAGATTACAGAATGTTCTGGAAAATTTAAGAATTTCTGAGAAGACTCCAGATTTAATAGTGCTGTTGCCTAGACAAGTCAAAATAAGGCAGTCCCATGACAGTAACTAAGTAGTGTTTCGGAGACATACGTTTTAAAGAAAACGTAACATACTTAACCCCGAACTTCGCACTACCATATTTAAAGGGCATGGAAAGGGAAGATCCACAGATTTGTATATTACGAAAACATTATTTGATTATGTCAGAAGAAGAAGAAGTGAAAGCCAACAGGTTGACAGGTTTAGTGTATTTCAGAAAAAAGTGATACAAAAGAAGACCCCCCTCCCCCCATGCCGAATCGGGTTAATGTAGGAAATGATTTTTATGGTCACCAATATCATTTCGCGAGCAATTTAAGTACTAACGAGAAATAATTTTTACACGGTGCTCTTGATTAACAGCACATTATGATGATCATACTTCGTCGTAATGTTACGAAACCGCCTCTTTATCCAATTTTCTAGATGTCTGCGGAGTTCAATAGGGTGTTTCCTAAGGCTATGTTCTAAAATCTATCCTGTTTATTGCTTACACCTGACTCCTTGAAAACATAATGCGAACATGTTATATTAATTTCCACGCCAATAATACACAACTGTACCGTACCTTTAAGCCTCATATTTAGTTCGATATGTGATCCATTTAGCAAAATAGAATGTGTGAGGCCAGGTTAAAAGCGTTTCACATTATACGACAATCAGTTACTTTGTTCGTGGGGAATTTTTGTCGATCGTAAAGGGTGTTTTAGATGCGTCATACATGACAAATCTGAGCAATTACAAAAGCGGAGAACCTTGATGCTGTGTTAGAGCGTTGGTAAGACAACATCTGATTTCCGCATGAAAGATAGGTTTATTTCATCGTAGGGATATTGCTTCAATAAGCAAGTGCAACTGACGAAAAATATGCTTCAGAAACACTCCTTGATACGGTATTAACCAGAACAACTGCACCTTGTAATTGCTGTAGTATGAGATTCTTTTTCAATAGACTTCTGGGTTGCAGAATTTTGCAGCCAGACGTATTATTGGTACAAAACGGCATCAGTATATGTCCTATATCATAACATTCTTTTTAAACTGCGCTGGCTTCCCCAAAGATTGCATCTAACATCTGAGGCTCTTCTAGGGGCATTTGCATCCTTCCATGAACATCCATTATACTATTTATGCGAGATTTAAATATGTTACCACTTGACTTAGTTAACTTGACTTATGGCATACGATGCCAAGTTACCTGATAAAGCAAATCCTTCCTTAATATCTCGCTGCAGTCTTTGGAACTGGCTGCCGGTAAAAAATTGGGCTTACCGGAAACATTGATAAGTTAAATTTAAAGTAAAAAATCATTTCTTTTAAAATACACCGAAACAGTCAGCTCTTATGACAGGTCCTTTTAGCCCGGTTCTATACCGATTTTAAGCCCATTTTAAAATTCCTTGTACATAACACTTGAAATTGATTTTTCTATATCACTATTGCTTGGCTGATCATAGGACGTAAACTGTAGATTTTGTGTCCTTAAGGATTAATAGTTTCGTATAACTGGTTGTGTTAGTATACTAAAGCATGTAACTAAAACGGTGCAAATCATAGATCTTGTGTTTTGAAAAGTGTATCAATTTATTATTAGGTACTATTAACATGTTTTTGCCCTTATCCCCACAAAAATATTAAAGTTTTCACAAGTAAGATGTATAGTCCAAAATGTGGTCAAATGGCGCACCATCATTGTACTCAAGTATTTTATCTAGAGCCTGTGTTATTGGCCATCCTTTATGGGGCATATAATATCGCAGTTGCATTTGCTTGCGAGGTTATTAAGGGATAAGAATTCCTATATTACTTACTTTTGTTTACAGTTTCTGTAATTTCTCTCCCATAATTGTTATTAATTCATTCCATACGTTTATATAGATACCTATATCAGTAATCATTAGCATGTATTTCTTCATGCCTTAAGAGTTGTGGATAAGGGACAGTGATCAGGATGTCGAAATAAGAGATCATAATGAAGCCGGTCATTTCTACGTCTTGAAAAGTGACCAGGTAACACAAGGAAATATGGTCCAGGGGGCGTTCTGAATCTCAGCGCTCCGACACGTTGAAATGAACGAAAATAGAATTGCACGGAAAACAGTCACTTCGTGAAAAGTTAGGTTTGGAAAACACCCCCTGTATCTTGTCATCTGCCTCCCCTAATCCTTTTGATCATCACTGTTATCCGGCTACAGTTTTTATAGCCGGTCGTTTTACGTTGGTGCTGATATTTCGAGCCGGTTACCACTGAAATACAGCCGGTCGTGACCAGTGACCGACATTTATTTTGACCCCTGATGATGCTTAGATATTTTCTCTTGGTAGAAAACTAGATTTCCAGTATGTAGAGGAATAGAAACATTTTTGAGGGACTAGCAGTAACATGATTTGTTTTAACTTGAAGTTCATCCTTATCGTGTTTTAATTGTAAACGAATGCTAGTTCTGCAAGGACGCTCTATTCTATTGGTTAAATACGAAGGAGACAACTGCTATTATTGGACAGAGTGACCAGGTAATCAAAGTGATGCTTAGATATTTCTCTCTTGGCAGAAAACTAGATTTCCAGTAATTAGAGGAATTGAAACATTTTTGAAGGACTAATAGTAGCATGATTTGCTTTAACTTGAAGTTCATCCTTATCGTGTTTTCAATGTAAACGAATGCTAATTCTGCCAGGACGCTCTATTCTACTGGTTAAATACGAAGGAGACAACGGCTAACATTGGAAAGAGTATCCAGGTAATCACAGAACTGAGAGTTCACTTGCTCAATGGTATAGTGCCTAATCGAGGAGACTGACGTAGACGTAACGTAAGCAGACGTTGCACACACCATCCCTACCAGGCATTTAAAGGTATGACGTGGCATGACACTTAAGTACTCAATAGTCACATACGGGCACATATCTATGGCAATAGAAAATGAATATCTGGATTTGGATCTTCGGGTTTTATTCCCAGAAGGACATTGATGACTGTTGCAAGGGGCATGTGATCTGATTGTAAAGCATCTTTCTTCATCTAACTATTTGGTTCAGGAAGTGTCATATAATCTTATTAATCTAGGCTCCAAACGACTATAAAATCAAACCCAAGTGCATCCTCATCAAGAATAGGAATCATGAGACAGACGAAAGTCCTGACTTAGAAGTATTGCGGTTTAGAAGGGTCAGGGTTCACACTATACTAATCTGGCTTCGGTGTGCTTTGTTTTGTTGCTAATCTAAAGACAAGAGTCGTATGTTTGCTTTTACTAAAATAACTGTATTTTATATTAACTAAGGCTAGATTATTATATGTGACATTTTAGTGAAGTTGGTTTGCCAGTGCGGGCACATTCTGAGGATGTGAAAACTAGCCGTAAGCACAATTACCATGAAAATTGGTATGAGACAGGGGGCCTACTGAGACCTACAGTGTTTTCTGTCATCAATATGGATTTCGTCGCTCGTCACTTACACGCCATTCTTCAATTGTAATACGTCTTTTCTGAGGGATCTTTGGCAGTGTTTCTTAGTCGGAATCTGTGCCACTCCACTCCTCTCCCCTCCCCTCCCACACACTCCCTCTTTGGAGAATTTAGAAAAAGGCAGAGGATGTCTCAAATCGGAAGGGGAAATCGAGGAGTAGTAGTATATTTGAGAAGGGGAGCAAAACCAAGGATCTTTTATTACAACTCTACTCTACTCTACACTACAAATTCTACTTACTACTCAACTCACTACTCTCATTAATTGTAGTAGATTTATCTCGGATTCATGAGCAATGTAGTTCAAAGCGACTGATAACCAAATAGCTAGATGCGTATCTGTAATAGTATGTACTCCCCCCTCCCACACACTCCCTCTTTGGAGAATTTAGAAAAAGGCAGAGGATGTCTCAAATCGGAAGGGGAAATCGAGGA
>JAAAKL020005543.1:0-19151 GCA_010016065.2 Carybdea cf. marsupialis auct. non (Linnaeus, 1758)
TGGAAACTTTCCGTAACAACTTTCCGTTTTCCACTTTCCGTTTCCGCGAAATTCTTGAAGTGGAAATCCACCTTTAAGTCTCGCCCCAAGACGAGAATGACTGACGAGATGATATTATAGAGAATAACGTTGAGAAGGTCGCTCTAATGGTCAAATGGAACTCCCGCCTCAGAAATAAGATTCTAACTACGTTCTTTTTTGAGTAAACTCTTCGTCTTCTTTTTTATCTAATGTAGTAAGATGCCAGAGAAAGGAATAGGGCCTAACTTAACAAGCAAACATTCAAATAGTTTGGACCACCTCTAATGCTATTTGGTTTACATTGGTGATCTGATTCAGTATTTCAACAGTGTGATAGTAAATTACGATAAGGGTTAAGTTTCACTCCTATGAAAGAATCCTTCTCCACAATACTGTCCCTTGCAATCCTGGATTACATGCGACCACTATGAACTTGCAGCTCGTCCCACCAACTTGTCTTTGGCCGCCCACAAGACCTCCTTTGGGCCATTGCACACAACGCAGTTATGCGGTCTGTCCTTTTGCCTACTCTTCTGGGTAATTCTTGTTTCAGATGCGGTATACGAGGTTAAGTACTTTGCTCTGATCTCTGATCCAATTTCCTCTTTTCCAGTCTCTGAACATTAGGCCCATCATGTAAAGACTGATACAAAGAAGACAAGATATTCCCCTGGCCCTCAGGGAGTAGCACCACCTTAAGACTAGGGCTGGCTTCAACTATTAATCTAAGGATTCTCTCCTTAGGAGAGAATATGTCTCCGGTGAATCTGACCTTTGCTTGATGATTCTGTTTGCCATCACAGTAGGTACAGCAATCCAGCGCTTCCGACAGTGGTTTGAAAATGTGGTTAAAGATAATGGGGTTCTCCTTTCGACTATCTTTGATGTAGTTTAGATTAATATTATAGATTAGAATAGGGCATGTAATCACGCCCATAAGCGTACGAAACCATTTCAGGCAAAGGGGGGAAGTACCATTTTCTGACTGAATCTTAGATCTAAAATATTTGGGCATATTTGAATTTAGCAGTTTCAAAAAAGATTTTTCTTTAGAAAAACAACTTCATACCGGTATTCTGCATATCTAATACCCTATTTTCCACCATCGATTTTCAAAAAACTACAGTGCACCTCTCTGTTTCCCCGTCCCTCATGATTTGGAGGGGGTATGTCTCCTGACCCACGCATCGGAATTTGCTTTAAGGCTCCAAATGCAAATAACATCAAGTTCGGAGAGGGAAAGAACGTCCGAAAGACAAAAAGTGAGACTTCACTTCTAAAGCATAGTTTAATCTTTTGCTACTAAGAGTCACAGATCGAGGGTATAGCATATTTTTCGGTGAGACTAATTCGTTTTCCATAAGATAATAGATCGAAAGCCATTCTACATCAAGGCAAAAAAAAATTAATTCTTCGATGTGAGAAGTTAAGCGTTATGGGCTCCCTATGAAAAACATTCAATGTCTCCATTTCTCACACATCATGGCGCCTGTGGAACGTTCCAAGGGTAGAAGCTCAAGCAAGTGGTCTCTGTCGAAATACGCTTACTTCCTTCGAGAACTTTGCACCCTTGACAATATCTACATCTTCTTCCACGAACTGTTTTTGAACCCAAACAATACATGGATAGCTGCAAGTCTACTATGGTGCGCAGAAGCCATATTGAACATTTTAGTCATCAAAAAGATCCCCTGTAAGTAACTTGGAAGAGAAGCAATCTCTGCAGATGATTTTCATGGCCATGCATTCACTATTTGATCTTAGCACACATCAATACGTAACGTAGATATCATAGTGATTACTTGTATAATGTTGTGTATGCACGGCTTTATAGCATAAGGCCAGTAGACGTAATCTTCTTTACTAAACATCGATTACGTTCCGTTGCTTCTGACTATCATACTAGGCCTAATTTAGGGTTAGGGTACTAGTATCTACTCTCACAAAGGGATTCTAGTAAAGTAAATCTTGGCAAGAAAATTCTTTAATAGTATAACTTGGCAATTCGAGCAAAGTACATCTATAATAATCTAGCATTTTATAGCGTCCCGTCTCCTTGGGCAATTCTGTCAGTTTTTGGTCATCAATAATTTGGACATTGACTGAAGATAGACCAGTGCATATCAGTATTTTCCTAGTAAAACTGTTCATATTGGCTTAAGTTACTTGAGGAAACCTATTCTTTGCCCCACCCTTTTCTCATCTTACACTTTTTTGCATTCCTCTTCCTGCTGTTTTATCCTCTTCTCTTCTTCCGTTCCTCCTCCTCTGCTCTTCTGCTGATACTCTTTTCCCTGGCCCTCATGCGCCTCACCTTGGCCTATGGTCGTGGGCATAGATCCTGGGGAGATTGGAGGACTCACCCCCCCTCACTTTTCAGGATGGGAGGGCAACAGCTGCTTTATCCTCCCACTTTTGGGCCCAGAAATGTCATATTATACACGTTTTGCCCTGCCCCACATTCTTACAGCGATCTACGCCTATGGCAAGGGTTACCTTTTCTTTTAATGTATACAACCCTAATTTCAAAATTTAAACTTTGTAACGTTATACTCCCCTCAGAAGTTTATGAAGTGAGATTAGATAATCTGTAATCTCCTCCTAAGAAGTTTTGGTATAAGCATACAATAAATATTTGGATCGGGTGATCATCATAAAAGTTCTCAAGGTATGCCCAGATATATCTTTTCAAAGATTACCAGGACATGACTGAGGACTGCATCCCAGAATTTTTTTTTTAGGTAGAGGCACAATGCATTATTTGATGTGGCAAATTCATGTTGTCGTATTTGAAAGTAGAAATTTTATAAGAAAATATTAAATCATGACTGTCTCTATGTATTTTTAGATACTGAAATTGACTGGGTGGCATACATGGAAGAGGTAGGAGGTTTTGTAAATGGAACTACAGATTATATGCAACTAAAAGGAACCACTGGTCCCCTTGTGTAAGTATGTTTTGAAAAAATATTGTGAAGCTTCCTAGTATGTAACAGTGTACATTAATAATTTTTATATTGTTGATTTTCACTGTTTCCATTAATGTAGTCCAGCATTAGTACCATGTAACAACCCACCATGGTCTAGTGGTTAAGGAATCAGACTCACATGCCAGGGGTTGTGGGTTTGAATCCCACCTAGCCCGATATAAAGACTATACATTGGGGAAGGTAAAGGGAGACCACCCCTGTAACTGTGCTCTCTCCCAGGACATTGCTCACTTTGGCTGGGCAAGAGGCTACACTTGAAATCGAGTATGCCACAGAACAAAACCCCAAAACCCCAGTTTCTCTTGGAGACTAAGGTTGCATCACCTTGCCACCTTGATATGGCTTTACATCTTCTAGTAATGCCCATTGTTTTCCTCTTCAAGTCCTGAATGTTTCTTGAAAGTTGCATCAGTTTCTTAGCATAATCTCTTAAAGGATTTTGTGTGGTCTGCGTACTTGTCTTTCAATGTACCCCCGCAATCCCAACATACAGTTTGTTATTGTTGTTGCTAACTGTCTTTACTGTGGCCTGATATACAACTGCTGAAAGGCACAAAGTTGTGATGCATTTGCCTTCAAGTGAGTATTCAGTTTTCACCTTGCACTTGTAATATCTAGATTCTTAAAGGTTGTTGGACTGTCTTGCTTTGGCCATAATTGTTTCTTCATGTCTGTTGATGGGAGTCTTAAAGTTTCTTGTACAACTGTAGCTAACCTTGATCATATTCCTGTTGGATATTTTATGTGGGGTAGATGTTTTGGGGAAGCCTCAAGAATGTCTTTGCAATGATAGTCGCAACATCACTGTTGTAAGTCATTATGGCTGATAAGACAAGAAGTCTGTAGCCTACAAAGTTAATTCATTAATTATAAATCTTATCTAAAATTGTAGTCTTAAAGGGTCATGACTTCTTGTTTCCTTGGTAATATTACTGTGCTGTCCCCCTTTCTTAGTTCCTAGGAATCCCCTGCAGTTTTTCATTTATGTAGTATTATTCTTATACATGTAGCCTTTATTATTTGGATATATTTCCAGACCCAAGAAATCATCTCCATGCATCATATATCTTGCCATATATTTCCACTCTTGATGCATTGCAATGCTTTCCCAAGTGAATAGCTTTTATCCTTTTACAATTATTAGCATTAAATAAGCAACAACTCATTCCTTCTAAAAAGATGTCTGTAATCAAAGAATGAAATCTTTTCCCATCATGATGCATACAGGACATACATGTATATTTTACAGTCTTCCAAGTAAATAACCTGATAACACAATTTCGAAACAAACCAACACACAAAATACAAACATTCAAACACAATACAGGTCAAAAGTACTTCCCTCCCCTCAGCTGAAATATTGATTACATGAATAATACTGGAGGAATATGGAAAAGGATGACAGGGATAATAGGGATAATGGTTAGTTAATCATCACAAACATGATTACCATGATCGCGATAAACCATAATCATGATCATCATCATGATCATCAACATCATTATCAATATCATCATGATGTAGTTTAAAATCCTTGGTGCGGCATTTCAAAGGCTTCGACTGATGTATGATATGCAATATTTGCCACTGCACCCCTGGACCTAATCATGGTTAGGGTCTGGTAAGAAACACAAGCTGAACTGGTCACAAGCCAAGCTGGCATCATTTTTATGGATATGCATGACTCAAAATATACTATTGATGTTACTGATCATTTACCAAATAGTTGCCCATTTGGTCATCATCAATTTTATTCATTCTGTTTTAGGTATCCAGCTGGATTTGTCTACATATTCACTGGCTTGTATTACATAACAAATAATGGAAGGAATATCAGGATTGGACAATATGTGTTTGCTGTGCTGTACTTGGCCACTTTGATAGTAGTGTTTTACATTTATAATAAAACGAAAAGAGTGAGTATTCATGATCTGATTTGGCTTGTGCAGTGAATTTTTACTAATTTGAGGGTAGGAGGAAAAAAGAATTGTTGTTTTTCTCCATTTATCTTTTTTTTGGCTTGAGTCACAGATACTTTCTATGGTAGCGGTGTATAGAAAGAAAACTTGTCTAACTACAAGTTTGTCTACATTTTGCAGATACATTATTTCCAATCAATCTTTTCATGTATTTACAGTATTCAATGCTGTATCCTGTACTGTAGAACAATGCTATGAAAGATAACATAGCTATTGTCTCTATATGACATTTACAAGTGTGCTATCAGATAGGTAATTATATTGTATAGTAACGGTCTGATTGCATGCTAGCTCATGTTCCATTGAACTGATTTTTAGGAATATGACCATAACCATACATGACACTTATTTTATACTACTTCATATCACAAGGAAGATCACTGTCTCTTGGTGGATCTCATGTATGTTTAAGTCCTCATGAACTGAAACCACACCCATGCTATAGATTCCATGAAAATGTCAGCCTCCATATCAAAGTGTCAAAAGGTGATGAAACTAACCTTATCTGGTATAAGTTGAAAGATAAACATGTATAGCTTATGAAACTGCACATGGATTATATTAGGGACTTTAGTATGAATTTTTTTATTACCAATTATACTAATATGTAAGTAACCATGGTTTCATGGAAATAAGATATAAAGGATATGATATTTGCACCTGTTAAAGAGAGGTCATATTAACTTATATTGATTAAAAGTAGCACTCTATGTATTTTGCATTGTCTGGAAGTTGATAACTTTCCCCCCAAAATACCTCAGATCTAAAAAAAGCACTTATTAAGACCATTCAATATAGGTGGATTGTAATTTGTACTGTAGTCAAAATTATATTGCTCGGGGAGAGAAAGAAGATGTTTGCCTTTTGAAAGGAGTGAAAAGATACTCTTGTGATATACCTTTTGATATGAAAGTAACTGGAAGGGATTTGAATGCTAAATATATCTCAAGATCTGTAGCATGCACCGGCACTATCAGATGTAGTCAATAGAATTGATCACCAATACTAAATTTTGTCAGTATATGTAACACAAATCTGTAGGCCCAGTTAGCAGATTTTTGAGGTCAGGACAATGGAAACTTTGTCTTCTTGTCCCACATCCTGGTACAACCTGGAGCTTTCATAGTTGTTTACCACTCACAGTAGTATAAAGTAAGGCTGAACATTGATCTACAATTTTTGTGTAGATGGAGAACAACGTAGCTTTAGCAGAACAGTGAATGAGCTGTAGTAAAAGTTTTTCATGTATTGTTAAAAATTATATAAGCTGTTGTTAAAATGATCCACCTTTACAGTTTTTGATTGGATTTTTTCAAAAAGTTCTTTACTTCATTTAAATAGAGTTATGTACCAGATATAGACTGACATGCAATTTTGGTACTTTGCAAGCTCCTTCAGCTGCTAGCATGTGATCTTCACCAATAGAATCTTTGCAGAGAAAGAGCACAAAAATATTGTTGGTACCTTATTTGTATGACACTTGGGAGGTGTTCTTAGACCTCAAGAGACAAGAAAAGGTTGTTATTTAGTCTTGCAGAAGTGTATGAGAAATGTTGGCCTGTTATTTTTCTGTTTTTGGCAGGGATAGTTTTTTTCGATGGCAAAAATTTTTGAATAAAAACAGTTTTATATTGGAGTTCAATCTATCTTTTTCATATACAAGAATCCTTTTTTAGTAGGAAGAGGGAAAATTCACAGGAATATTCACATATGTGCATTAGGGTGGCAATTTTCATCTTTCTGTTTACATCCACCACAGTGCTAGTTATGACCCCAGTTTCAAGGGGAGGCTGAGTTAAACTGTGTTAAATGTATATCACTTACAAGATCCTCATGGGCCCTTATATGTGCAGCAACAACCAGCATATCTGTCTTTCTGTGTTTTGGAGGAACACAATTTAAGGCTCTGTATTGTACATCCAACATTTGGAATTGACCTTTTATAAAAATCTATCATATTGTTTGTAGGACATGATTATAAAACAGAGTTCTTGGTTTCCTTTCATGTGCTTATTTCAAAGGGGTAATTGCATATTAGTTGGACATTCGGACCTTCATGAGAAAATGTAACAGACCAGCTTCAAAAAAGTGACACACCAACTCTATCTAAAGGACTTTGATTTGTGCTAATAAAAATAAGTAATATGCTAAGAGTACAGTTTTCAGTTAATCATGTGTTACTGTATTGAAACCATCCACGTTCACAAGTGTCTGCAGTGCAGCATCTTAAGCTTAATAAGACTTTCAGTGATGCAATAAGCTCTATCATAGTTTTGTAAAGGGCTGTTTACAACACCTGCTGCCACCATGTCCTTAAATGCTAAGCTTGCTTGTTTCAACTTGTGAACAAAAATCAACTTTAATTATTTTAGTCTAAATAGTTTATAGACAAGTGTTGCAAGAGCCAAATAATCACATAAATGAAAGAACATACGTTATAATGTCCCCACTTGCCAGGTGAACATGTTCTTCAGTAGATGGATAATTTCATCAATACCACCACATAAAATTTTTTAAAATGGTTTTGCAACTATGGATTTAAATATATATAGATGTAGATATGTATCTGCCTTATGCTTTCATACTAATTTGAAAATTGTAAAATCCCCCAAAATATAAATACTAAATGGAAGACATTTTGTAGTACACTTGAGGTTCACAAGAATGATTTGCATAATTCAAATCAAAGAGAAATTCCCGGAGTTTGCAATCTCCAGGCATTCTGAAGACACAAAACTAGTAAAACAATACTGTAATGTTGCTGGTAGCCGTAACAAAGACACTATAACGTCGGTTTAATGGTATGATTCAGTAAAGACTTTTCTTCTCGTTTCACAAATTGTACCAGGGCTTATGATGGTGTAGATTTGCTTCCTGTAGCTGTGCATTTAAATCGTCGGAAAAATTAACAATTTGTCAAAACATTTATATTTAGGAACCAGGTCAACCAAATAGGCAAGAATGGCCTTTTGGGGGAGCCAGTTGTAACATGTCTATACATATACACTCCTCATGTAGAATGCTTCAAATGGTAAAGTACAACAACTTCCAAAGTAGCTTATCCCTGTCATTCTATTATTCAAAACTCCCATACTTAGTCCTCTTCATCAAAAGTTGTATTGCCTACTTACTTAACACAGCTTACTTTGGCTGTCATGTGCCAAAAATATTAAGCAATGTGTTTCTGTAAAATAGGAACATCTGAAGTTACTTCTCCTAATCTTTCTTTTGTAGGTCCCACCATATGTCCTGTTCTTCATGTGTTGTGCATCATATCGGATACACTCTATATTTATTTTGAGACTATTTAATGATCCCGTGGCCATGTTTTTTCTCTTTGTGGCTGTTTCATGTTTTCTGATGGACCGTTGGAGTATTGGCTGCTTTCTCTTTAGGTAAGTGCCTTTTACAGAATCAAATAATTTTCCGGAAGTGTTCAGCAGATGTTTACATATTCAAGAGGTATTCAACAAGGATTTATGAATTTATTAAATTTGCTAAGGGTGTAGGTTAACATTTTTGGGTTGTATGTTATAAATGGTTTAACTGCCCATGGTACTCTCTGCCAAGATTAGACATTTTGAAACGTTTATTTGAAGGTTTTATTTTATTTTTTTAAATTTGAAGTATATATCACCCCGCGATATGTATTCATTTGATTGGACTTTACTGTATTTTCTAACAAGAGCCAGTTTTCCCGTTGTTTGCATGCCCCATTTGCCAATGACTGCCAATCCGTGTTTAATGTTTCTATTGTGTCTTTAATGAACATTTAGACTGTTAATTTAGAACCGAACACAAAGATTGTATCTGACAGAGAAATCATCATGAGAAGTAAGCCGGAGGGTGTGGTTTACCTCGTCAGCTTTACATCTGGTAGCCTTAAAGTATTGATTATTTCAAATGTTCTTCTTTATTCTTGAAAGACGAAAAGTGAGTACCTTTGAGAGTATTTGGTGTTACCAGGAATGCGTCATTTCTGACTGTCGTTGAAAAATGAAGAACAATGAAGCATGATAATAGCACTTTTTAATTTTGGCTCAGTCGTAATAAGATCCATGCCGTTATCTGGTAATCTGTTGTCAGTTATTCACTTTTATCTCCGGTCCATGCTTTCAAGGGCAGGTAAGCTCAACCAGTTACGTCAGTGTGATAAGACAGATCCGTTAAAACTCAAAAAGATAGCAGCAAGCGAATTTTAATTTTTTCAAGGTAAAACTCAAAATGGCCTTGAAAAGCAGCAAGCTAATTTCATTTTCTTAATTGAAACTTTGAAGAAACTCAGCAGCTAATAACAATCTGGAGCTTCATATGAAAGCAGGGGATGGAAAAAATTACATTATGATCAGCAGGAAGAAGGGCTGTTGATTATCAATGAATGGTAAAAAATAAATGTGTATTCTTCAGCCCTTGGCCCATATCTGTGTATGTTCACAGTAGTAGCAATACCTCCAGCAGTATTGGCATTTCGAACCGCAACTTCATGCTTCCTGACTTACTTTTAGTGAAATTACCTTGTGTAACGGGAACGCCTTGCTTGTTGGTCACCCTGCATTACCACAATAAAAAGCTAAATACTGTTGAACCTCCTGTTGACTCCATCTGATACGAACTGGTTTATTTCGATTCAAGATACAGCGTTTCATGCATTTTTTTGTTGATTTTCAGTGTTCGTTTGATCCAAATTTGAAACTATTAGGTTGTCAGAACGAAAATTAGAGCAATTTCGCATGCTAACGATATGACATAAAAACACTGAGGTGGATGACAAAAATTTCAATAGTTTTGCCTTACATGCAATTTGGCGTGCTTAGGTCTGGGCGACCGATTGAACTGCAATGGAATGTCAATTGTCAACTGTACTTGTTTAAGAAGTCTGAAAATTGGCAATCGGGCTCTGAACGTGCTTTTGAATGGAAGGAATTGTCAAAAACTCGTTTTGTGGGGTAGAGTGATTATGATAACTCTCAGTAAACATTAATCCAAACTGAGCAGTTCGACCATTTTAATGAATAGGTCAGATCGTTTCATATCGTACTGTACGCCTTGTGAAAGTGTTTCTTATGAAAACAATGGACCAAAATTATTGGAAAAAGCTGTTGGGCTACCAGTGTCAGTATTTCTCTAAAAAGCTATTTGTCAGCATGTCCTCACGGCTTCGGTTTTCTCTGAGGCGAATGCTCCTTAAAGTCGGATGAGTGTGCGGTACCGTAGTGCATCATGGTTCATCATAGTTCTAGGGCTAGGAAATTTCTGAAGTAGTGATAAAGAAGAAGGTAGAATCAATGACATAATGTGGGCAACACGCGTAGGCTTAGTATCCATCATTCGCTACAAGAACATTTCCTAGTAAAGTAGTTATAATTAATGAGATCAAGAAACGAAGAATTATTACTGTCTTCTGTACGTGAAGATACGTCACCAGTGCCAGTATACTCTATGTATATAGCCGTTGAGTATATGAAGAGTAAGACTTATTTAGGACTCAGTGAAAGCTGACCCCTCTTTACTTCCTCTTGGGCGCACATACTAAAATTGCCAATTTTTAACCCATAGACCACTTTGGTCAGATTCAATTGTTATTGCCTTAATTTTAAGTGCCCCGGAAAGATTTCTTTATGCTTCATATAAAACATGCAGCATGGTTTTACTAACAAAGTTGTTTTATCTTACCCATTTAAATGTAGAGAGGCATTTTTGATATTTTGATAAGCAGAATGGTCTAGTTTGAGTTTTATTCATTTTATTTTTTGGCGTTCGACTGTGTATTACATCCTTAAGTGTGTTATCAAAACATTGTCAAGCCAAGCTCGGTGCTGAGTCAAAAGCCTGTTGGCTGGCGAATTAATTGATGCTTCAAGAGTTAGTCTGGAGAAGTTCAATCTGGTCACTACTGTGTGCTACTGTTACCCTACCCTAAACCCCAAGGTCTAATGTCTGAAGCACCCGTGAAGTGTTTCTAGCGGCTAATATGTATAAAAGATGCTGAATGTCTTGTTTTTTCGTGTCTAGTATTGCTGTGAGCATCAAGATGAATATTTTTCTGTTTGCCCCGGGACTCCTGGTATTGCTATTGCTCAGATTTGGCATTATTGGGACTGTGCCAAGACTTGCAATTTGTGGTGTTTTACAGGTGAGGCGTCCGGTCGTATTTTTCAGACATTGTATACACAAAGGGCTCTATCAAGTGGCTTTGTAGTCCATACTGTGATATAAGAGGTGGATCCGAATATATAACTGGCATCTCGTGGAATAGCCATATGTCCTTTTTATCGTTTTCCAGTTAGTTTATAGTATATGTTACGTAAAGTTGCATGAGTTAACATAGGTATACGTGTATTGTCAAGCGTTGGTTCGGTTTACTGTTCTTTTGTTATAGTTTCAAATTTACACATATTTAAAACGTGGATCAGACTTTGTAAACTGTAAGATTCCGTAAGTATCCTCATATCCTATTAGCAGAATTAGTATATCATTTTATTTTATACTGATCAGTTCGTTGATATTGTGGTACACAAGCACGCTAGGTATGATTGTTACACTGTTGAATGATGTCCTAAATGGAACAATGAATATAAAAATGTTCTTGATATACCCATCTCCAATGCAGAAGGAAAGTGTGACGTCACACGCCATTTTTAAAATGTTTGAATAATGGAAAAGTTGCCCTATCAGTAAGAACATCAATGGCCATAAATGAGAGTGATATCCCTCTTCCCCAAATCGAGATATCCGGTTTCAAAGTTTTATTTATTGTTTGATGCTGGATCCTAAGTTAAGGGTCCATGGAATATTAACAGAGTTTTGAGATTCAAACGCCTCTAGTTTAAACACTATATACACTACAGGTCTGGTATTTTGGGAAGCAGCCTATTCCAGGGGTGCCTTTAAGATATCTGAAGTCAAATGGTACTATTACCAAAACTTTTGATATGTGACGTCATCACTTTCCCTCCGCATTTTGAAGCTGACCGTTTAAAACATGGAGCATACACGTATTGTGTATGCAGGCCTCTCACAGGCCGAAACACTCACGAACTCGCGAGGCCTGCGGTAGGTTGTTCGCCGTGACAGCTGACCTGACACGATTTCCTTCGTATTTTACAAAGGCCTAAAATATTAAGGACACCTTTACCGATTCAACTCAACATCTTCACACGAGATCTGTCACTATCTCCCGCAGACCGCCGCCATTAGAACTCGCATATTTAACTTGGGTAGGATTTGTTTGCGCAAACGCACTCTCGAGTGCCAAACATATGGGGTCCTAATAGTTTAAGGAGGGAGTGGAGAATTGCTGAAAGACATCTAAGCGGGGATTTAATTAACAAGGGGTGAACAAAATGGATAATTTCGTGCCAAGTTTAAGTTCTTGGGGTGCTAAACTTCTGAAAAGAACCCATAATCTTCCTTAGCAACTCAATATAGCAAACAATACCAAATAGCTAAAAAATCAACCTTGTTTTTGGATATTCCCGATCGCATGCCTATGCTATTGTTTAGTTTTCCATGGGTGTAAGTACCGAAAGAAGACCAGCAAAAGTTGTATTTCCTTCCCCATACAACTTTCAGCCATTTTCAGGAACGTTTTTCAGATTTCCAGACAAGAAATAAAGCAATCAGATGACAGCAAGAATGTGCTCCGATGAACTAGTGAACCAAGTCCACCAAGACACATGTTTATCAAGATGATAGAGTACAAAAGAAAAACACGTGCTTACTGTGGAAAAATTTCTAGGAATTTCCAGGAATATGCGAAAGAAGACTGACTATACTAGGCATTTCGAGGCTTTCGGGTTTTTTCGAGAGACTTTCTACGATTTTCGAAATATTTTTATAAATACAGCCCGGAGATTATTCCCTACCTATTCCACGGTTGCCTTTAGATTCAAATCTTACTATTTCCAAAATTTTTGATTTGTGACGTCATCACTTTTCCTCCGCATTGACCAGAAACAGATAGTATTTGTTGTCTTAACGAAAATGTTTCCACACAATAATTTGTTCCTTCCTGGGTTCCCTTTACCAGGTTCTCTTGGCTTTACCGTTCTTATTGACCAACCCAACTGGCTACGTCATCAGATCGTTTGATTTTGGAAGGAAATTCTTTTTCAAGTGGACCGTAAACTGGCGCTTTCTTCCGGAGTGGTTATTTCTAAGCAGATATCTACATATCAGCCTACTTGTCCTCCACGTTGCTTGCTTACTAATATTCTTTGTACACAGGTGGCCAAGGTAAACTAAGTTTATCACTATTTATCTACGTTTTACTACTCTGAAAATTGGAGACTACGGAGCTGTATGCTCGAAAGAATAAATTACTTGTTTCCTTGTAGGGGAATCGGATTCCTAATATAAATGTTGTGATTTCCAGTCGGGCTGCTGCTGCAACTAGCGCTATGCACTTCATTTGTAAGAAAGACGAGACTTAGGCGAGTAGGGCTATTTCCATTAAAAAGCAGTACCCGGCCCCCTTTTGCCACTGGGATTCTGAGACTGCCCTGGAGTTAAGAGTTGGTCGAAAAATCTTGTCATTTATTGAAAAGTTGTGATATGTCTTGGGAAATGGATACTAATAGATTATGTTACAGAAACATTTAGAACATGAGGTCTTTTTGTTCAAACATTCAAAGTCATCTTTCTTACAAACTACGTTATAAAAAAACGAATTATGATATTATTAGGGTTTAATTTTCAGCAATTTTTTCTCAAATGGGAAATTTGATACCACCAGAGGCATTTCTAGGTTCATTTTCAGTCATTTTTCAAACACTGCCGTTTTTCAAACAGACATTTGAAGCAGATCTGTTGAAAATTCAACCATCAAGACACTGCTGTTTGGTTACAGTAATATAGAAAGTCAAAAAGTTACAGCATTCACGGGCTGGAATTGGAAGGCAGAAGTTTGTTATGTGGCTCCAAACTCCTAGGACCGGAATAGATATTTAAATAGAATTATACCAATCCACAGCCGTTGCAGTCAAGTCGTGTGGAGTAGCATTGCTGAAATCGTGTTGCATCGACACGAGAGGCCAGTTGACGGCTGTAATGGAACTCTGGTCTCTACATGTTGCTAACACGCAGTGCGCACATGCTATTTCCGGTGAAGTGGTGTGCCATGAGAAGAGTCATAGTGGTCTCTGTTGCACCGCCTGAGCTGATGATAGCATCGTTACACTTGCCCTAGTAGTTTGCGTTTTCAAGTTCTTCTGTTGATTTTGTCTGTGTTTTTCGCCTTTGTTTTTGTAATTAATGGTAGAATCATTTTGTTTGGTATATTTATAGTCTCTATATCACAAATGTTTTGGTGTAGTGTCTTTGAGTAGACTTTCTTTCGCTACTATTCGGGCTGTTGAACGACAAGTCCTACTAAGCATCTAACTAGGGATCTTAAGGTCGACAATGCGATGCTCTACTTTATCATTTTAACGTAACATTTAGTGACATAAGTCTTTAATTACTCACTTACACGTTTCATTCTGGGACTAAAATGTGGGCGGTAGGCCCTACTTAGACGGCAGTTGTTCATAAATGAATGCACAAGATAATCTACGACGGCGTAAGTGTCTCAGGTTGGTTTTTACTGTTGCTGCCCCCATGAAATTGAGGGTTTTTTTTACATTTTTTAAACTTTTCCTAAGGATAGCCAGTTTTTTGCCCTGCAACTGATAATCATCAGCGTGTAGACCAATGTTAATTGTCATTTTTTTCTTGTTTTTTATTGGTTCTCTGTGATTCTTACTTATTTTTCCTTCGTTTGTCACAAAGTAACCTTATCTTAGGTGTAAAGTGAAGCCATGATAAAAAGAAGATGCCGCGATTTTACTGCTTGTAGGCATGCGTTTCAATGCATCATTCACAGTCGGCCGCTGGTCGCTATTTTAATCGACGGCACGGTATAAAATTCCGTCAGTTTAAGTACATGATTTTGCGTGTTGTTTTAAACTACTCACCGCAAATTTTGTATTGGTTTCTTTTAGACCAGGTAAAGGATGGCTATCGCTGTTCAACAAAACATTCAAGACAGTGAAGTTAACTGATGAAGGTATCCTTTCTGAGCGTTCCGAGCGAACTTTCTGTTATTGATTTTCGGGTGTAAAATAAGGCCTTTGACATAATAAATCATATCACGTTGAAGTGAAGACCATCGAGAGATGATTACTCTTTGCTCTCTATCTTACACCATTTTAATAACTCATCAATTTTTAGTATGTCAAACTGTCAAACTATTTTTATGAATGTTTTAACTCATCGAATAGCGTTTTCTTTGTTTTTGTCGAACTGACTAACTTCAGTTATTATCTCGAAGTCTTCAGAAACTCGAAAAGATTCCTGTATGTCTTCAGTTTGGGAGCTCATTCAATGTCTTCGACAAAACATAGAACCAAGAACAATTTGGAACGAAACATTGCAAGATTTGGATTTTGTCAACACGAGTCCTCCTGTCCTAATGCTTATATTTCGGTTTTATTAATTTTACTTTAATTTTATAATTTGATTTTGGTTTACTCGGTTAATTTCCAGTTATTTCGGGCACACTTTTATTTTGGCGTTTACCGTAAGAAGTACTCCCGTATATTTTTTCTAGAATGTATTTTTGTATCAAGATGCATAAGTGAAATGATAGATGCGAGTAACTTACAAATCAAGTAGAAAATAGGCTGTAATGAGACTAGATAGTTTGTGATGAGAGAAAAGACAAGATAATTGACCTGCACGTCAGGTTTTAATAAGCATAAATCTCCAACTCATGGATTGAACAAAATTGGCGGGAAACAAGAATATGAAACTGCTGACCACTTGTCAGATCTCATTACACAGGTAACCGAAAGAGCACATTTACGAAGGGGGGTAATCAAGTATAAACACCAGAGATTATTGAACCCCAGAAGCTATGTAACGAATCATTACAAGAGGTTTTCTGATGTCATCATTTTGGTACTTGATCCACCAAATATAAAGATTCGTACCCAGTAATTTACGGACCAAGACCTAAGACCCTCGTGGTAATACAAAAGTAGATAAACTAATCACGTTTTTGTAGACATCACTAAGTTACCTTAAGATGTCAAGCGTCATTTGGTAGTTAATCAGTTTGGATATGGATTATCACACGGGTAAAAATCCATGTTAGTTTACGAGAGGATTTAGCTAATCGTGTGTTTAATGCTTCGCACATTTTCTAACCAACTGCTTGACGAGGTCTATTAGAGGTGTATACAGTCACATTTGTAGATTTGTTTGCATTTATCATCGTCAGCAAAGAAAATTTGGATGTTTATGCCAAATTACCTTGCACCCTTGTCCTCGATTTACGAACAAATGACGTAGGCATTTTATTTTAAGCTACAGTTATGTGTACGTCATTTGCGCCAGTAGTTTCTGAACCATTTTGTGATGTTTACCATACGAGCGTGAAAAGACCTTTCTCTCATAATTGAAAATCTGCTTCC
Source organism: Carybdea cf. marsupialis auct. non (Linnaeus, 1758) (assembly GCA_010016065.2). Lineage (NCBI taxonomy): Eukaryota > Metazoa > Cnidaria > Cubozoa > Carybdeida > Carybdeidae > Carybdea > Carybdea cf. marsupialis auct. non (Linnaeus, 1758). The sequence goes on from JAAAKL020005543.1 coordinate 16,444, forward strand.
CCTTACGACTTAGCTTATAAGGAGGCACAGACTAAAATGGTCAACTACAACTATTGTACTTCCCTTTAGGATGATGGCAATGGCCCGCAACCGGAAGACCGCCTCCCGTGTAAGGAATATTATTCGACGATCCCTGAGAAAACTTGCGCGACCTGTAAGATGGGTATGTGTGTGTTATACCCCTTGGTTAGTAATATCACAGGTAAAGATTAGCGGTTACGAAATAAAAGTTTTAGTCCGACACAGCAAAGATTATCGTTTCCCACGCTTAGAATTCTTGGAATTTCAAGTAGAAGTTAATATTCAATTGCTAAATCTTCACAGGTGTGTGTCAAAGATTTACCTGAATCCATGTTGGTCCATGAACATGTTGAGGTTTGTGGACACGTGACCAAATGACGACGTGATTTTTTTCACATGACCAACATATTTTTCCTATAATTTATCAAATTTGTCTTACGACTTCCTTATCATAACTCAAAGAACAGAAAATAGCGAAAGGAGTATATTGAAAACGTTTCCATCCGATAGATTCAAATCTGGAGGAGATATTGCAGTTTTTATGATATTTTTTATCTTGGATGTTTGAAAGAGCGTAATCATTCGTGTGAAGAAACATGCCTCTCGCTACAACGAATGCAGCCCAGACCTGACCTCGGTATTTTTCTTAAACGTGTAAGTTAGTCATCGAAGGCCTACATTATCAACAAGCTTCTTAAAGTGAGGAAAATATCCCTCTGGTCCCCTTTGCGCCAATATCCCTCTGGTTCCCCTTTTGCGGCTGGCTATCATCTCCGGTATTTGGGTTGATCGGCAGCAGAGAACAGGAAATTGGACCTATCCTGCCATCAAAGGACGTGTTGATGAGGCATGAAAAATATGATGCTACAGGATTAAACAATGAGCTTCTCAAGCCCCTATAAGACCTTTCTCAAAAATTGAAAAAGTTTTTTTTTTCTAGCACACTGAATATTGAGTGCTGATGGTAAGTGGATGCTGAATTTTCTCTGAAAAAGGGTGTTTTATTTATTAAGTTTGTCTATTGATGAACTAAGGACTACACTAGGGAATATAGTGGAGGGTGCGGATATTACTTTGACCCCACCCCAATGGCCACGCCTATGTTTTATTGACCATCATTGCGGGAGTCCCATAAGGGTTGAATCACTTGTAATGCACGACTTGTATGTATGGTTTAGAGCCCCACTTCTGTACATTGATTTTGATTAAACTATTTCTTCATGGGTGTTGTTAGAATGACGATGAAGAAATTTGGACTCTCTACAATTAACACCTTACATATACCTGGGATGGGAAACAATCACCGAGAAGCGATTACCCAAGTGTATATGTTGGTGGGTGAAGGGCAGTTAGAGTTACACCATCAAAATCTAGCTCCGAATAAAGGGCAAAATATTGGACATCTTCTATTTCAACTTTTGCCGAATAGGCCTGAATGGGTACAACTATTCTGGACTCGGATAAAATTGAGTCAGCAAGGACAGCAAAAAGAAAGACGTTATTTTTGTAAGCAAATGTTCGAGAGTTGGTGCCTTCCTTTGCCTCAAACGTGTAAACAATCCGTACGGCTCGCTGCTGTTACAGAACTTCAGTCGTTCTAATGTACAGTAAGTTTAGCTGTTGGTGCTGCATGAACGGAAATGACTGGATTAGGGCTCTCATCCAGGATCATACAGGGAAGGAAACCTTACAAGATAAGTTCACAGTAAGGTCATGATTAATTACTTTTCATTCACTTGTACGCACAACTGTCTATGATTTATGAAAGATGGTAAATCTCAAGTGATATGGCGATTGAATGATCTCTCATATTGAGATTCTAAATTGCTTAAGAGAAATCGTCGTCTCTTTTTCCATAATGCTCAGGTCCATAAATCATCTCAGCTTAACTAGAGAAAAGCAATTTTATTTCGATTCTACTTTTATCAGCCAGAGGTCCAATGCACCTGAACGATCTCTTTGTTCTTGCGATTGGACCAGTGGCGGTGGCAGTCTAAAAAAGCGGGGGAGGGAGGCTCACTGTATTTACGTACAATAGGGCGTGAGCATGGTTAGTTTTCTGACAATTTGCAAAACAATCTTAATTGGAGACTTTACAATGGCAATAGTTAAAAAGGTAACTAAATGCAAGAGGCCTCTTGAGCCAGGATACTTAAATCGAAGCACTTTTGGTACAAAATTATCATTTGCCTATCGGCTGAATGTTTCTTCGTCTTGGCAGTACTTCCTCCACCCACCACCATCAGGCATGTTTATGAGACCCTGGTTTTACTTGTGGCGTGCTACATGTCTTAAACGTATTGCATCTCGCCAATTATGTAATACTTCGTCGAGACAGCTGATTTATTCGTAAGTTGACATCTATTGAAGAGTCCATTTTACAACACAGCATTAATGAATCGTGCTTACGTAGTGTTCACACCAACAGATGGTATAACAGGTTAAGGCTTGGTAGATAAGCATCAGATAGCAAGGTAAACTGTATGCACATTAAGCACTATAGAGTATAGTGTTCTCAGGCACGTAACAAACAAGATAACACTTTCCTATTTTGATATTGAATTCTGCCATTGCTTATTCACTAAAGCTGATAGTAAGGCGTAAACACATTCTTGTATATGTATATGTATATATATATACATATATATATATATATATATATATATATATATATCATAAACATGAAT
>JAAAKL020005544.1:0-19146 GCA_010016065.2 Carybdea cf. marsupialis auct. non (Linnaeus, 1758)
TACAGTATCTAGAATGTTCTAAAGTACAGAGTCCGCTTAAATCATGTGAAGAAAAAGTCCTTACTCATTATTCTAGACTTTTCAATAGGTGGGCGATCGATCACAAGAATCAACGTTAGTCACTACGTGGCTTGTGCTTACGTCAACAGATGGGACTTGTCGACGAGTAAATGATTATATCTAGATCGTCTTTGTACATAAAAATACCTTCCAAGTTCGCAAGTACGTCTGGTATGAGTTTTCGTTATTATCGCATACTTCTAGTAATAGCAATGATAATGATAGTATACTTTTACGAGTAATACACTGTTTTAAGGCGGTAAATAGTATCAAAACGGTATTAAAGACTTGGTCCTCAGGCGAATTGAAAATGACAGAAAATGGATAAGATGGGATACCAACCCCTACTACCACCATGTCTACGTATTAATACAATAAAAAAAGAGAATCATCAGATTGCTTAAACTTCCGGACTAATTAAATACAATTTAAAGGAAATACGAATTATGCCACGACCGGGACCCCAACCCATGCATTAGCGGCGTGTACTCTCCCAGGTGAATAAGATGACCAGCAACGATAATACACTTAGTTGTCACATAAGCTCGCAATATTTCACCGGTGGGTATCGACATCCAGCTCTATGCAATTCTCGAGATCAGCCTCTTCGGACCTCTTGGGGCCATGTGACTTGACAATGGAAAGACCACGATCAAGTCAGCTATGTGATCTTAAGCCCTTTGAAACTGCAGGAATATCATCGAGAACCGTCTATTTGATATGAGGGAAAGATGTCACCACCACATCTCGAACCCACTACCCACGCACCCAACGTAGTTCGGTGACACACAATGATAACGCTCCCTATTTCTCCACGTATATTGATATCTGCCATCTGTTTCAAATATTGAGCTTGTATATAAATACTAACACCTGTACACATAGCACCAGGAACCACACGCAGGAAGACCTTTGTTTACTACACGAAGTCTCGTAACAAAGCATTAAAATGTTCTTTAAATTCACTTACCAGATGTAGAAGCACTTTAACAGCATCTCTGTTTGGTCTTTCCAATAAAAGGTGCAAAATATGAGTCAAAGAACCTTTCCTCTTTTCCAAACACGAGTCCTGGCCAAATAAAGTGAATCCTCCCCAAAATGCGGGATGAGCAAACGCTTGCTCCCGTTTCACACTAAGAACGCCATAATCAAATGCTTTCAAACATGACTCTCCACCGAAATACGTCTTGTAAAACGTAGAAATGAATTTCTTGAGTGGGGCTGAATCGACAGCCCATAGGCTTGTAATGACAGATTGTACACCTATAGACAGAAAAGCTTTAACGATTTTGTACAAGGATCTTGAGCTTACGCTATCCCCCCATGATGACGTTGAAAGGCCGAAGACGACCAGCTGCGGCCTAGCTTTCTCAAGGTTTGTCAAATCACTAACTGAGAGCATTGCACTTGGTAAAGGCGGCGAGGAAACTCTTCCATCGGAATCTAAGCTTTCTATCTCGGGATCCGATGTTGGACTATTTTCAGGAGACTTCTCGACCTCTATGTCGCCTAGCATGATGGCATCGTTACCCCACAACACATCTGTTGCGAAGTGAAAAATTTTCGAGGTCTCAAAGCGCGTTAGGAGATCTTCTTTAGGAATATCATTTCCAAACAAGGGCTCGCATTCAAATGTATCTGCTACAAGTCGTGCCTCGGCACTCGAATGTCGACTTCGTGTACCTAACACGCAGTAATCATGCTCGCTTGATAAGTAATTAGATTCATTGCCCCTGTTATACAAGGCAGTAAGTGAAGTAGAAATTCGAATACGAAATTTGTCTCTCAAAAAATAATTTCCCGGTTCGTCTAGTAATAGAGGTAATGGCACCAAAATAAGTTGCCTTGGCAAAACAAAGCAGAGGTCTCGCGATTGGCTGCTCTGTGATGAAAGGTTAGTTAAGTCCTTAATGAGAGGTGCTATAAGTAACTGGTACAGTGACTTCAAAGGTTCCGCCTCCTTAAGGGTTGAATCCCACCTCGATTTCGATTTTGAGTTACTGCTTTTTCCTTTCGGACGCAGACTAAAATTGAAAACAGCTTTGGGCGTTGATGATAACACTGGGTTTTGCACTTTAGCTGGTAAACCGATGCGACTTGATCTCTTCGTATCTACAGCATTTTCAACAACAAGATCCGCCATATCACTGCCTTCACTCTGTCTGCGCTCTGCACTTACAGTTTCCTGATGTTTCTCGACTCCAAGATTGTCTCTAATTTGCTCAACATATTGTTCTAGTAATCTGTTTACTTGATCATCCACCGACATAGCAATATGATCTATATCGGTGTTGCACAGATCTTCATTTTCACATCCGTCAACTAAGGGGACTTTGCAAAAAGTTCTCAGATTACCCCCTGGTAGCAAAAGCCAAATAAACAAATGTCCAATGACCACAGATATGTAAACAGTTATGTCCCTTAATCCAGTTTTTAACCTTTCCTTTTCCTTGTCAATACTCCTTGACAAAACACCGTCTAATCGATTCGCTGTACTACCTGCAACTTGTTCCACTTCTTCGGCAATAACGAGAGCCCTTAACTCCTCTTTTAACATAATCAGTGAACGCAGAATCATTTTCTTACTAGCTAAAAGAAATAACTTCACATCAGTCAGAAGATCGCGCCAACCATCCACTTGAACCGCTGTATTAACTGACTTTTCGAAGTTCTCAATTGCTAAAGCATACCTACCTTGCACATACAAAGAAAGACCTAGACGGAAATACGCCGCCACTACATGTACTGGGTTCTCTAGCGAATCTGAAACGTCAACTGCTCTTTTAAATAGCTCTATTGCTTTGCTCTCTTTCTTTAAAATATGGTACACTTTCCCCAGCCCCGTTAGGGTGGCAAATATTATCTCTTTATTATCAACCTTGCTGCTTAGCTCCAAAGCCTTCTCGTAATACTTAACAGCTTGTTTGTGGCGTCCTTGATGTAGCATGGCCCTACCAATTCCATTGCTAGCTACCACTTGACTTGTGGTGTCCTGCAAAGAATCTGCAAAGCGTAATTGGTCCTCATAATGCTTTTGTGCCGTTCTATAATCCTCCATCTTTTGGTAGACTTCCCCCAGTTCACCGTACGCCTTTGCAGCAATGTTAAGGTTACATTGTGCCTTTGCCTCCTGTAGCTCCTTCTCGAAATAAGAGATGGACTGCTCGAAATTAGAAAGTAGGAAATGAATGGATCCCAGTTTACCATAAATGTCTGGAAGCTCGGTCACTCCAATATCTTGAGTTAACACTAAACACTTTTCAAAACAAACCAAAGCCTCTGAAAGGTGTCCTAGTTCTTTATTGCAATTACCGAGACCCCTATAGGCCCAGTCTTCGTACACGTGGTTATTTTCTCCTGAACATCGTTTCAACAGCTCCTGGTACTGACGCAGCCCGTCAGAAAACCTTCGCTGAAATACATAGCAATCTCCAAGGGTTCCATAAACCTTTGAGAACTCTTGATTTGATCCACCTGACTCCTCAAGCTGCATTACCTGACTGCTTAGTGAACTAATGCACTGATCATACTCCTTGGATTCCAGATAACATTGAGCTAAGTTCCCAAGGGCTCTCGCCTTCTCTTTGGAATTTTGAAGGCTATCTGCAGTCTCTAACTGCTCGGAAAAGTATCTTTTTGCATCAAAAATATCTCCCTGCTGAAAAAGCACGGACCCCAAATTATTAAGAGCATCCGTCAATCCCACTAACTCTTGGAGGTTTCGACGAATCTGAGCTTCTTGGATGAAATGATTAAGGGCATCTGTATGCCTATTTAGTTTCTGTAAGGCACGACCAGCCCCTCCGTAAGCGTTTGCAAGAGATACATCGGGTTTTGTATCCCTCAGGATAGCAAGTTCTTCATTAAAGAAAGATAATGCTTTCAAAAAATCACCAAGGCACATACAGGTCTCTCCGAGATTTGATAATGCGCGTATTAAATTGCTGCTACTTGTGGCACTTCCAAATTTTCTTGCAATGTCAAGATGCCTCTCCTGACATGAAAATGCACTTTCATAATCTTTGATTGCGGAGTACGCGAGTCCTAAATTACAGTAAGAGGTAAGCAACGTCATATGCTCCTTCAGGGGTTCAGCCACGTCTATATTTCTTTCATAAAACTCAATCGCTTCTTCATACTTTCCAAGAGAATAGTAAGAAAATGCTAGATTTAGAGTTGCCTTACTGATATGAGAACGATCACCAAGTTGGTCTGCAACCAACAGTTGCTTTTCAAAGTGCCGTGCTGCAGTTAAAAAGTCTCCTTTCGAGCTATAAAAATTGCCCAAGTTACCCTCCGCTAAACACTCTCCATTAGAATCTTTAAGAATCTTAGCCATCTCGAGATGAGATTGGTAGTGCGTGAGTGCGTCATCCTCGTCACCAAGTGCTTGAAAAGCAACAGCTAAATTACCATGCATAGTAGCTTCACTCTGTTTGTCTCTCAATTCCTTCGCTAGGGCGAGACCAAGCTTCTGATACTTTATGGCTCTCTCGAACTGGCCAAGCGAATGATATGCATTTCCAATATTTCCACATGCTCTCCCTTCTCCCTCCTTATCATCAAGCTCACCGCATAACTGGAGGTGGTCTTTGTGAAACTCGAGAGCTTCTTGAAATTGTCCTTTCTCTTGAAGAGACACACCAATATTTGACCTAGCCCGACCTTCCATTGCACGATCCCCAAGTTCAATGGCAAGTTTGAGCTGTTTACTGTGGCAATGAATGGCTTCGTCGCGATCTCCCTTTGCACGATAAGCGTGCCCTAAGCCAGCAAGTGATCGACACTGCGTATTGGTATCCTTCAGCTCTTGTGAGATGCTAAGCGCGTGCCTATAATGCTCAATTGCAGCGTCGAAATTCCTCATATTATGGTATAAGCTACCTAAGTTACTATAGGCACGGCTCATCTCCGCTCTCTCACTCAGTTCCTGAGCAATTTTTAGGTGTTCCTTATGACAAAGGACTGCGTTTTCATAATCGCCCATGATCGTATAGACAGTTCCTACATTGCCCAACTCACGACCCTCAGCGGATTTATCATTTAGCTGCTGTCGAACCAAAGCACACCGCTTGTGACTGGCAAGAGCATTACTGTGGTCTCCCATGGAAACATACACGTGACCAAGAGATGTGAGCGCTGCTGCTGCAAAAGTTCGATCTTTTAGCTTCATTGCAATGGCAAGCTGTGCACGGTGATGCTCGAGAGCTTCCTTAAACTGTCCTTGAGAGTAGTGTGCGTTACCCAGGTTGCCATGTGCTCGGCAGATGCCTTGCTCATCATTAAGCTGTTTCACTTGCTCTAAGTCTTCTTCCATGAACTCAAGTGCCTTCTGCGACTCACCGATTTTCCAATACGCACTGCTAAGTGCTGACAGTATAGATCCATGAAGCTTTCGATTTTCAGTCCCTATTGATAATGCACTTTCGAGGACACATATCGAAGAGGTAACCTCTCCAACTGCAAGTAGTTCTTGACCGATAATGGCTATGATGACGAATGGGTCCATGTCCAGCTCCATTTTTTTAAGCTGTACCAGCAGTGGCTCCAAAGAAGCTTAAGTGAAGAGAAAACACGACATTAAATAAGAAACCGTGATGATTATCATTATCATTATAATTATCATTATAATATCATCATAATTATCATTATAATATCATCATAATTATCATTATAATATCACTATAATTATCATTATACCATCATCATGGTAGTGCTAGTGGTTATGATGGCGACTCCTTGGAGTGGACGTTAAAGGGAGGGAAAGACCTGGGGAAGAAAAAAGCACCAGCCGATGAAATCGCCAAGCGACTGACGAATGGTCCGGGCGATGACAAACTTACTGATATGTCCACAACCTTGAGCAAATACATGATATAAATAAATAAATACTCATATGAATGAATAAATAACTGTATAATTTTTAAAAAATGAAATAAAAAAATAAATAAATGAATCAATCCGTAAATAGACAAAGAAACAAATTGATATGCACATGGACTTTTAGTAAAAAAACGATGATAAGAAATGAACGGATAAATCTCGGATAGTCATTTATGTCAATTTAAAAGTTGTGATATATACTGGTAACTGCAACAATTAAATTTTAACATGTGGAACACAAATTGATGTCGGTATTATGCAAGTGCTATGTGTGGTTCTAGAGAAACTCCAACACCGTTCAGCCTATTTTCACATCCAATGCCCATCACTTCGCTTGTGGTTGACCAAGATATACATTTATCACCTTATAAAATCTAGAAGAAAGCTTTACACTTCATAAGAACAAGAATTGAGGTGCCCTCAATTGTTCTATCAGTACTATGAACACGTGGTCAGCCACATCCGTTTATGATGCCTGTGACGACATACGTCTGACTATCTACAACTTTCAATGTCTTCAGTTGACATTTAAAGCAGTTATCAATACAAATCCCGTTACTTCTGGATAGCATCAATCGGACACAAACCACGCAAAAGGAAAAACTTCAATCGCCTTTAAATGTAAGATATACGCTATCTTGATGAAGTAAATCTAGGCGCCAGCCTAAAACATTACATCGTGCTTCATCATCGATTTCTCACAATAAAGACGGATATTAACTAGGCAGAAAAAGTAGCCGCTACCACGACTTTCAGCTGATACCTTTCGTGCCATCTCCAGGTGGCGGCGGAATGAGGTAGCGAGAGGCAAATGATCCAGAAAACCTAAACATGGATGACATGATGAGCTATGTGCCTTTTGCTTCTGCGTAACGGCATTTTATATAGACACATACTAGGTCGAAAAGGAAATAGGAGACGGCTTGAAAGTGGCCTCTGGGTACGACCAATTCATGAAAACCCGAGCAGGCTAAAAAGTTTCCTTGATGAGTGCATACAGCGGGGTGTTGCGAAGATGTCTAGAACAATAGTTATCTTGAACATGCAGTCGACACTATTATACGGATCTCAAGATTGCCATTTTACTAACTCAATCTTATTATCACACGACTTTGTCATCAGGTCTTTTACCGCTCCTGATGAGTGCACCACATTACCAGCTCAAAAGTAAATAGATTCAATCTAATAAGGTAGGCCTACGCTACATAATAATATCGTTCATTCTAAATCCAACACGCAGTTTAGCACTGCAGGCTACTGATAATTACTTTATGCCTATTTGTTAGGGGTTATCCATAACATACGCCGAGATGACTTAATAACGGTCGCATTATAGTGAGAAGAGCACGTATGATGTCATAAACTGCAAATATGCCGTCCAGAGTGATAAGGTTTTCCTTATCAACGACAGGGAGAAACATGGTGTGAAAAGCCTGTTTACATTTTCTTCACGATTTGATTGGTTAGTATCATAGGCTACCATCGAAAAGTAGAAATGAGTTCTACTTTTCGACCCGCTAAATTTTCCACCTAAAGCTACTACTATATTGCATAATAATCACGGGTAACGACGGAAAATGTAACGGCTACCATGATTTTCCGCCTAGTTGAGATCCGGCTTTACTCTTTCCAAATTTCATAAACAATTTTAAATTTTGAAGTGCATAACTGAAGTACACTACAGGATTGAGTATGAAATTAACACGGTAAGAGCCAATTTTCGCGAACTGTAAGCAACCATAGTTGTACATTTGCCGTGCCGAATGGTAGTGAAGAGGCACCTATGACCAGATATGACCAAAATTGTCCGCTTCAATCACTTTCCATAATCGAAATATAGAAAATCACCAATTTTGGCCAATTGTCGATAGTCGGTATCTGCTAAATCTCCAGTTTTGGTTCCACTTTTTGAGAAATAGCACCCGCAAAACCAATAGACCGTTTTGGGTACTCTTTGAGTATCAGCATCAGAAACGTCTCCTGAAAGTTTCGATCTCTTTTTAAGTATCGTCCACTTTTCTAGACTCGAGATCTGAAAAATAGCCAGTTTCGGCCACATTTTAAGTATAAGTATCTGCAGCACTGGAAGAAAACAAGGCAGTTTGAAGAAACAAACAGTTTTGTCCCTTCCAATAAAGAAACCATTTCTGTCATGTTAACTATGCTCTACACTCTTCTACAGCTATGAAGGCTATACCATCTGATCTGCCAGTTCAAAAAACCTGGGCACTATGGAAATATGGTGCTACCAGAGAATGAATCATACCCGTGGGGTAACGAAAGTAAGCAAGAAGTGAGTGCTTGAGCTGACAAACGAAGAAAGAAAACTTACATTAACCGTCAGTATGAGGCAGTTGAAAAAACTTATCATTCATTCGAGCTGTCAGCAGAGTCTTGACAAGCTGGTGTTAGAGGGTAACGTAAAGCGCAGAAGGACTGGAGAGCGTTAGTGTGTGACATTCAAGAATCGCCCGAGTCAGGTGGAAGGTGATAGCATTAGTAGCCTTCTACATGCAGCACAAAGCAAAGGACCGTTTCTGTCCATCGTTACCAACATCAGGATCTGATAAGGGGGAAAAACAGACATGCAACGTCGCCTCTTTCGGAGAATCTTCCAACGGTATCTACAAAATGGCCATCGAGGTTCACGACGTACAACGAAGAATCCTTTTTCATCCCTCAGTTTGTAAAAGATGAGTCCTATCCGCGAGACGTAAACTGCGATACTTAAGTTCATATTGCTTTAATATTGAAATCCATATAGCAAACAATAAGACACCTTGAGCTCTCACAGAATCTCTATCAACAGAGGCTCTATTTAAAGTGAATAGATTTCTGTTTTGAGAGGTAGTTAAGGCACCTGTAAGATCCCACTCGCTCTGACACATATTATAGCCACATATACTCGAGCTATCAATAATACAACAGTCGTTCTCCGAGGTACTCAACTGATCTGTAAAACACCACTTGATTTTACAAAGCCTCTAACGACAAAGACTGTCCACAACACATTATCTGTTCTTGGAGGTACTCAAGAAACCTTTCAGGCAGTATTCGCCCTCATACAGACTCTATCTACAAAACTAGTGTCCATCCACAATACACTATCCGCATTTGACTCTATTAAAAGCATGCCCTTGCAAACTTTGCTCATTGTAGGAAAAATCACTAGTTCTGACATGTGAAAACACTTTGAAAATTTTCTATACACAGCAGCAACAGTTTTATCTCGTACCCATTAAAGGAGACACAAAACGACTTTTGCAAAAATTTGGATAGCAACGCTCTCTTTTTAAGATTATAGACTTCTTAGACCTCATTATACAACAAAATGAGTACAAACACGTTTTGTTGTCACAAACTGACTGCCTGACAACATTAAAAACATATCATGACAGTCGCGGGTGAAGGCTGTTCTAGCTCCGAATTCAGGCCCAAAAGACTATGAGATAAAGTATGGCGAAGAGATAGTGATAGGAAGACGAGCATTACTCTATAAATCTAGAAAAGTAACTTTGTCATGATTCCTGTTCAAGTATTGTAACAGCTTTTAACTAGTTTTAGTAATAGGTGAAGTAGATTTATCACAAAGTGAAGCCGTAGCAAGAACACATTTATCAAGTGGGTGGAATTCCCAGGGGTACAAGATCAACAAACGTAAAGAAGAAATTGCCATACTTTTTGTACAGAAACTTTACTAAACAATCTTGTAACTTCAAGGAATTAGCCTTTGCTACGCGTCGATTTTTTAACAAAAATTTAATCCAGTATTTTGCACTCGGGGCCCCGAGAAGGGCCTCCCTGTTTTCCCCTTGGCCTACGGACCTGTCAGAAATGTTACAATTTGCAAACCCTAGGGCATGATGCCTGTAGGGTACTTAATCTAGCCATGGTGATCTAAAATTGAGTAGGATTTAATTATAGGCCTAGCAAATCAATAAAACAGAAATCATCGATCTATAAACCTCAACCTCGTTGCTTTTATTCCTATATAAACCGAGACCAGCTCGGATTGTTTATTCAACTTTACAACGGAGGCGGCCATAAATGTAACTTGTGCATTACCGAATTGTAACTGCTAACAAAAGTAACTCTTTGAATAAGCGGTCCGAGCTGGTTTCGCAGGACAAAGTATAAAAAGTTGGCAAAGAACGAGTTGGGGTATGAGTGCACCTGCATTGGGAGAAGGACTGCTGGAAACAGGAAACACTTGTTAGGGTGCAGCGACGTGACACACGATAAGCAAAGTATATAGAATGTCATGACATGAGGGAAAGAAAACTGAAGAAAGAAGAACCTAAGAGGACCACAAGAAAAGGTTACCGATTGAATAGAAGCATACCTGGCATGAATAGAAACAGGAGCTAAAGTAAGCGTATGTACAACGGCAAGCTCAAGAGCAGCTGAACAAGAAACTACAGGGACAACTGCAACAGTAACTAAAGACGTCAACACAAGGGCAACTACAAGGGCGCCAATAGGGCAACTGCAAGAGAAAATACAAGTGTAAATTGCAGGAGCAACTACAAGGGGAACAGTAACAACAAAAAGATGGAAATTATAAAAGAAAATACAAGGGCAACTTCAAGAGCAACTCAAGGTGCCACCGAAGGATCCATAACAGGTAGAGTTACCAAGTATACGGTATATTAGGGTGCTTGTACGGTGTACGGTAGGGGTCTTGACCGTACACCACAATGTACGGTATTTCAGAAAAAGTGGAAAATTCACTAAAGAAGTACAGCGTTTTCGTTAACCCACAGTCAGCTCTGCGAGGCGCGCCCTAGAATGGTCTTCTCACTTCATTCTACCTATTGTTAGGTCTGACCTCCACTAGAATTTTGCGCAAGTACTCATACTTAAAAATTTTCAAAACAAAGCTTTTTCATGTGATAGTTAAGTTGCTTAAAATGCGTGTTTTATAGTGCTTAGATACTTTTAACACACTCGAACCCTCTAAGATTTCCATGGGTGTGAACATGAACCTCCCCTCCTCCCCATACGGTATTTTGCGCCACCAAAGTTGGCAACCTTAGTAACAGGCGCAAGTAAAAGGCAACTGCAAGAGCACCATAATGACAACGGCTAAAAGCAACAAAAGGACAATTGCAAGGGAACCTACAAGAGCCAACTCATTAAAAGTGCATGGGCAACTGCAGCAGCACGTACATGACCAACAACAAGAGTAACTTTCGGTTCATTGAAAAACAAAAGCAAACGCAAGTACAGAAGACAAAGAAAGCGCATAAAATCGTATAAATGAAGCTTGGCTTTATACGTCATGTAGAATACCAATAATAATGAGAATGACATAACCAACATCAGGATGAAGAATTGGAGACACTCACTGAAAAGTAGGGAAAAGCAATACCGAATCCTTGGCCAGCGGCATGGTCACATATCAGCGAAAAGGGGCAGTAACACTAGTAAACAGGTAAGTAATAAGGCCAGTAGCTTCAATAGTGGCAGCAGCAGTACAATCCAAATGGTAAGATAAGGCAGAGGGAGGACCGGGTCAATTAGATAACGGTTTTTCATAAATGCGATAGGGTAGCTAGACAGGTAGCGGGTTCGGACGTTTAATAGGTTAATAGCAGATGAAGTGGTATTGGCAGGAGGGACAAAGCCGCCAAGGCCAGATCAAAGCCCTATTTGACTAACGACAGCGTATTAGAGCTACTTTGAGACATGAGGTGTAAGAAGCAACAACTGGGTAACTCTGTACTTAATTTTTTAGCGACTTGCGTCTTGTGTTTTACAGAAGAAGACTTCTGAGCCATTTATATCAAGTGCTGTATAGCTTTTTGATCCTTACGTTTTAACTACTTTGAAACATGCTTGGCTGTACCAAAAGGACCTGACTGCGGAAGGTCAGTGAGCGAAAATGCTCACAATGCAAGCATACTTAATTATGTAGTTCGTGACATAGATGACCTCGAAGAAGAAATTAGAGAAAACAAGTCTCTTACCTTTGTATGGTGAGTTAATAGCTGCCTCTGTGATGGCTTGCAGCAACTGTGGGCTCTTTTGGTCTTGTGCCAACGCAGTTGCAAAGGCGGCCAGCGCCTCGCTGTGTCTTCCCATACATTGCAAAGCCACTCCTTGGCGATAGTAAGCCTGTAACGACACGAAAAGAAATTTAGAATTAGTGAAGTAATATAAAACTTTACAAGTCAAAATTAAGCCTGATCTGATTATTAATCCATATTTTTTAACATTAAACAGTATACAAATCTACGTCTCCAATAACAGGCTCTAGAGTAACAATCAAGGAAGGTTGAACTGCCCCAAACCTCTGTTAATGCCATTAAATTATGTGGTAAGCTCTTGTTAGGATAAAAAACAGTTGGATAAAATAACAAACGATGAGCAAATTTTCAACGAAGATTCGGATTGTGCCTTCATTCGTGACAAAGTACATTAAATAAGCGAGTGGACGTTATTAAGAATTTCCAAAAATGGGGGTTTCATATACATGACGCTTTGGAAACCATACAATAACACTGTAAGAGGCCGCCTTGAGTGTTGGGAGTAATAATCTTATTGATCATTTCAAGATTTTGTTCGTCGGGAAAAGGCTTAGAAAATAGAAGTAACTGCAACACGCCTGTAGTGTCGAAATATGATAAGGGAAAATGATGATAAAAAGGCGTGGCACTTGTTCACAAAATCCCTAGATTAGGGGTCATAATGAATGCTATTAGAGGTGGAAATGTACATTAAATACAAACGTTACACACACCTCTATTTACAATGAAGCACAGAAGGCTGATTAATGAGCTATAGAGTAACTTTAAAAAATGTGATCAGACAGAAATTTGGAGCATTGTCCCTAGACCCTCCATGAGAATATTATGATACAAATGTCCATTGGTAAGCACGACTTTTAGGAAGTTAGTAATTTCCGAGAAATACTTACTTACTTACTTACTTTACGTTATATACATATATACATATATACATATATATAAACATAAAAACAACAACTGGTATAAGCTGACAAGCCGGACAAGTACTCCGGCAGACACAGAAGTAGTCATGAACAACATAGCATAGAACTCATTAAACATGAAGTGCTTTACGGTGCTCTCGGGGATCAAACCCAGGATCTTCCACACCGAAAACGAAGACTTTACGTTATATATATATATAAACCCAATTAAGCAGAGATCTAGTGACGTTTTGCATAATGATTTTTCATTTTCATTATATTTTCTATATACATATATATATATACTTACATTTATACATACGTCTTAACGCTCTGTTCTGCACTGATGAGCCCACAAAGGGCGAAACAGTTCTGTCTGCAGATTGAGTACATTTATACATACATACATACATAAATACATACACACACACACACACACACACACACACACACACACACACACACACACACACATAATGGCTATCAAAAAAACCCAACAAACTTTGAGCAAGATTTTGTTAAATTCTTTATCAGAACATATTTGCATGTAGATCAATTACATTTTCCATCTATCAAAAGAGGAAGTAGAAGTAGAAGGAGGTGCAAATGCAGGTCATGACGATTTAAGATATTCCAGTACAGTATTATCATAACGTTAATCCTACCCTTACCCTAAACTTAACACTGACCCAACCTTGTAAAGGGGAGTGAAGTTTAGAACGAATTTGTAAAGATGGCTGTTTGGTGCTAAAATAGGCGATGAAATGGCCTTTCTTTGACCATCTGATGACAAGGCTTGTAGTCTTCTGTCGGTCACCCAAGAGATTACTTCTTTCCCGCTTATCGCACTTACACAATAAAATCATAAACCTTACTCTATCACCAAGATGTAATAGAACAGGATCCCTTTCCATAGCATGAGGCAAAGGGGAGTTTCGATTCATCTCAATACTTAAATGATGTTTGGTCATGAGGTTTCAGTATCTTCTTCAAGGCTTTAAACCTAAACAAACCGAGTACGTAAACCATGAGCAAAGACGGGCAACGAAAGACAGAGAACGAACCCTGTTTGCCTGAAAAGTTTATCTTTAAGTTCCGTCAAGGAAAGTTAATACCTCGGTTAATACCATAAGTAGTTTGGATCTGCAAAGACAACTCACAAAGCTTGGGTATATTCTTGTAGTCCATGCCGTTTGATACAACCGCCAGTGTTCTAACTTGTCTTCCAGATTAAGTTAGCTTTATTGCGGAAGGATGAATTTAAAGGCGGGTTATCTGACATCGTTCAAAATTGACCTAACTCGGTGATGCACATCACGTGCACTCGTAAATGCAATTACACTATCACACAATTACAGTGGAAACAGAACATTTCTCCAGGGTTGTCGGTGGAAATGTCTAAACCTGACACGTAACATAATATGCATCGACTTGAGTATATAAAATCACCTTCTCCTTGACACGACATGTACTTGCGGACAACATGACTAACACTGCATAGCAAAATAAAGATATGTGAATTCCTAGAGACATGCATATATCTCAACAATGTGGGCTAGACGATAATTGTATCTGATATAGCAAACCTTATTTCGTCGACCACGGTTTGTGATTTTAAGCCAAAAAGACATGACCAGTTCATATTCACAGCGACCGAAGAAAACGAAACTCTCCAAACGGAAGTGGTGTCACAAACCCCTCTTTCTTCGATAACACATTCTTAAATTGACAAATCTTATATGTTTACATCACATTCCAACAAGCGATTGTCAATATTACACCAATTCTCCTCATCTACCGATAAGACGCTCTAAAAGACCCCCTGTGGCGCATCTGTCGTCAAGCAGTACACGTAAGATTATTAGTTGGAAAACGCAGATCCGGGGACAACAAACAGTTGAGAACGTCCATGAATACGGTGTTATTGGTTTATACATTCTGAGCAAAGATTTCAAGGTATACTCGGAAATACAGTCCCAAAGGCCTAAAACGGCTTATACTTCGCTTACCGACCCCTATTCATGTCTATTCTTGCGAGTGACGCTCTTCTTCAAACACACAAAAAACATCCATTACAACAGATTTGTTAAATCAATGAATAAAAGAAAAGAATGGTGAAATCTTATCCGGACTAATGTTACACAAAAGAAAGGCGATCTCTCAACTCATCAGATAAAACACAGCACTGTAGGGAGCGAAGATACAGACATAAGGCACGGCTCACTTCAATCACAGTTCACCTAATATAATAACTTTGCTGTGATGGATATGATAAAGAGTTGGCGAATAATAAAGCCGAACCTTTGGTAGGTTAGTACAGACATGGGGGTGATACATTTAAAGGAGGGGTGTTGGGCTTGCGGAAGAAGCATGAGGAGCACTTGGACCCAGTGTTGGTATTTGAGACGGGGTCATCCTCGCGCCATGCTCTCCAATTGTGCCACCAAAACACTAAATCAGGGGTTACTAAACCTTATTCACAGCGGGCAATATCGCAGCGAGAATGACCACCACCGGCAAGGGTTGAGAAGTCTTTTACAGACTCCAAGTCAAATTAATAATAAAAAACAGCTAAATTAAGTCAAACTCAAAACGAGAAAAAGATCAACGGGAACTCTTGCAATCGATGCTGTATGATTTTATAGTAGAAGGAACTTTGGCACCAAAGTGAAAAAACTTGATATTTAAAGATGCCTAGACTAAAACGTTGACAATATCATCTACCTAGTCACTAGCCGAGTCTGCTTGCTCAAAATACATCGTTTGGCAGTTGAAAACCTTGTGTCGTTTTTGTTGTCACTCTTAGAGCCTATCCAGAGAAAATCTTACTGACGTCCATAAGATATTCTCTGGCCTATCTTTGCAACAGGATGGTTTTGCGAATAAACAGATGTTAACTGAAACATTTTCGATCAAAACGACACCAGTGGTCACGTTGTGAGAAGCTCTAATAGCGTCGGGGTCACCATTTATAATGACTGACGGTAGACATCGGTGTGACAAAATCTCGAAGGTGAAATATCGTGGGACCACGGGGAATCAAAGCCACGGTCTCCGCGTTGCGTAACAACTACTCTTTTCCACTAAGCTACGATCCCCAACCAACGAGAGAGAGAAATTTGGAATGTGTATTGTTTAAATATGTCGTTACTGCATAGCAAGAGATTGAAAGGAAGGATACAATCTTAACCAAATATTTCTTATTAGCATGGGTGCTGCAATTCTGGAGTATTGCAACAATATTTGCACTGTTGGAAATCTACAAAGGAATTTGAAAAGGTCGCTTTCAAAACGGCATTTATACCCTTAAACATTGGCGGTAAAAGACCAAATAATGAATCAAAAATTAGAAATTGACTAAAATAGCTAAAATCAAACAAAATGTCAAAGCTAGGTCAAAAAAGGATTTAAGGCATCAATTTTTAAAAGCCACATTCCTTGGGTTTGCTTTACTCATTGGCACTGATATATCCAAGTATTTCTTTGTATAAAGACATATCAGTAAAACGTATCCAATAACTACGTTCATGAAGTTAGTTCGTTAGCAAGTTAATTGCAATACAGATAGCTACCATTTGGGGCAAAAACTGATACAACTTCGCCTAACCTAAATTTCAACCTGTTGTCAATCCAGAAAAAGCCTATGACCGTGACATACAAGCTAGAGTTCCCTTTAGCTACAAGAATGGGGTTTCAAACGATAAAGTAGCAGAAATAGACGCCATAAACTCTTGCCATGAATTGAAGTGTCCTGCGTGCTTTTGTTCAATCTCATTAACATTTAGTGAAATCTTATATCATTTTTGTTAATGATGCCATACCAAGGAGCTAGGTAGGGAGGCAATCAGGTAAACTTATACACAGTTTGGCTCGTTGAAAGGTTGCTTGGAACGTTGGTAATAATTATCCCGCTCTTCTTGCTTTCGATACAAAAGTAGCTACTTCCGCATAAAACGACAAGTGTTAGTGTATGTGGCTCTCCTGAGATTCCGCCAAAAAGCGTATAATAACGCCTGCGTAAACAGTGAATTAAGTTTGCGAAGGCCTACTCGTTCTAGTATTCTTCTTTATTCCCTGTAACATCGAAAAATGGCATCCGTACAAACCTCTGCAGGCCCGTTAAAAAGAATATAGTTTCCATTCACAAATTTAACAAATTTTGCTGAGACTCATAACTGACACCGTTAATGATAACAGCACGGCAGCATTGGTTTCTTGGGTCAGAGAAATTAGGCGACGTTTACGCCATACTGGGAAACTTAGACGTGCAAGTAAAGTTCAAGTAACAAACTGGGCAAACCACAGATCAACCGAACAATATTGAAGCGGTCAAGGAATGTGATCCTTTGCAAGAGAAACAAACATTTTAAGAACTGGAACGGACATGAGAACTTAAACAATAGACACCGTTCTATAACAAACACCTTCGCAAGGATGTCCAGTAATATACTGCATAAAGTCTTGAACAGCTTCAAAACATTTCTAGATTTGAATCCACTGTTTGGATGACGTGGCCGTTTTTCATAACGATAGGAGAGGGCGGCTTGGCTCGTCTTAGAAACTTGGGTTACAGGCCCGTAGTAGGGACGGGGCTACGGAGGGGCATAGTTCTCCGAACAAATCTGATTTAACCCGCCCAATGTATTCAAGCAAAACAACAAACTTATAAACTTGCAACGTGTACAGGTGAAGCATTGGATGCATAGTTAGTGTAATAGTAGCCATAAAAACCCCTCAAAATATAGTCCTGTGCATCATTCTCTACCATCCTATTACATGATCTCATTAGTACGAAAGTTCTGGCAGGGATATCTAACGGATATCATAACTCGATTTGTTTTTGTAGGCAATGTTATACAGAAATTTATGGGACACTGAAGACGGCCGAAAAGATTCTGCAGTCAAGAACATGCTTCATGGTGACTAGTCAGTTTGTGAGACCATTCAAATCATATGAATTTTAGAAAGGACAGTAAACTGACTAAATGTATTGGAAAATACGAGGAGAAATTTGCCGACAAAAACGATGTGGGGCTTGGCATATCACCAAAATTAAAACGCGCCCCAATGGCTCCTAAAAACCTAGGTTCTTTCATTACGACAGCCCTGATAGGACGAGACAAGCAGCTGTTTACCTCTATGTACTTCGAAGTACTTGTTTTGAGTTGGAGCGGAGGTTTCTAAGTCTAAGTAAAAGTAGTAGATGAATGACGTGATAAAATATCCTGGAAATTTCTTCTAAATCAGAGGAACTCCGAAATATATACATTCATCACATCTTGGAATCACTTATGATTAATTATATTCTAAGTGTTCTGACTAATTACGCAGCAGCAGCTTATTTACGTGTTTTAATCTTGGTGGTGACATTCTATTTCCTTAGTAATTTATCAAAACTTATTACTTATAATCGCTGCTTGTCGATAGTAAATCTCTGAAGGGATAGTAACATATAATAACATAGAAGGCTAACAAATAAATCGCTGGCCTACTTTCCGCACAGAACGAAAGTTGTTCCTCCTTCTTACTTTCCCGATGAGCATCATATGAAAAAAGCTTTTCCACCTAACGACATATCTTCCATATTGAGATCAATCCTGGGATTTTGTACCACAAATAACTTATCCAAGTTCTTCCTTCTTACCTACGCGCAAACTATTTCTCGATGCAAGATATTTCCCATTTGTTGATGTTAAAAATCCAATTACTTTTTGGTTACGATAACAAACAGGCACCTCTTTCTGAAACCATTGGATGTACTTACAGTCTTTTTACGATGCACGGAAGCTGACAGTTGTTGAAAACATGTCCTAATCAAGATTCCAAGTAACGTCTTAAACGTCTGTCGAAAACCTTCAAACGTTAAATCTGATCGATTAAGAACAAAGTATGACTTGTTATATGTTGAGTAACATACTGTATCCAAGCTGTCATACTTTCTGCTTAGCTAGCTTCATGCTTAGCTTTCATGACAACTGTATGCTAGCTTGTTGCAAGTTTAGATAGAAACTTAAAGATGTTTTCCCTCTCATTGCAGTAGTTCAAAGGCCTGATGCTGTAATCTTGAGCGTTGTGGAAAAAGAGAGATCTTATTGAAATTGACTTTTCCTCTGGAGGAAAACTTTTGACATACAGAGGAGCAGGAAGTTTGTTGAACTAAAATTTTGCATCTTGTTTCCTATAGATAGTGCTATATGTTGACGTAAGCACAAGCCACGTAGTGACTAACGTTGATTCTTGTGATCGATCGCCCACCTACTGAAAAATCTAGA